>JAECUM010007275.1:0-45357 GCA_016617855.1 Megalonaias nervosa | reverse complement strand
AGTGGCTCTTCATTTGGATTCCCGAAGAGATGGGTCTTCGCATTGGCCACATACTTGGCTTTTCGAGCTTCTGTCTTCATGATGGCCGTATTTTTGACATTTGAAGCATCGAAGTGGATTTGGTATATATATCTCAACCCTGAGTTGTAAAAATCCACCTTTGACCACTTTAGGTACTGTTGGTTTGTTGAAGGTGACTATAACGGTGTTGGTGTCCTGCAGATTGTTGTTACGATACGAATTCTAGGACTACAGTGACATCTTCCTTCATTTTTCATCCCTTCGATGTTTTTTGTGTCGCTGACTCCAGCCGTGTCACTGCAACGAATGACGCCTTTAGATATTCTTAGTAATGTGTGTGCGAAACAGGTTACTGGTATATCGTGAAGTGTAGTCTTATGTCGGAAGCGGCGTTATACTGTGATAAATTGTATATGCTTGGCGCTCAGATAGAAGAAAATACTGCCTTTCAGATGCAACAGTCTGTTTCCTTAGAAATAAATTCTGGTTGAATAGCTGAAACAGTGTGGTATTATTCTTTCAAACCAAAGGCTAGACAGCAGCACCCAAAAATCATGTAATGCTGACTTAATCAGATTTCTCATCTGTGTTATTTCAGGCATAATGATGATCGTAGTATCAACTTAATAAATCTCCTTATCAGATTAACATCTAAACTGTTCACTACGTTAACATCCAACCTCTATCAATTTCTAATCGTCAATAATCAAATCGATATAATAATAATAGGTAAGACTGCCCATAATATCTGAAACGGTTGAAATGAGTGCAAAATGCAGAGCAAACGAAAACTGTATGTACTTTCATTCTTTGAACGGATACAGTTTGCTATTTATTTGTTTCAGGGGAGATTTACGTTGGAAAATGCAGATGCTGAGCATATATAAAATGTTTTAATTTGTTTGTTTTTACTACGGATTTCATATTTAATAGCCGCATGTTATTGAACTTTTTCACAGCAGTTTGTTCCTTAGAACAGATCTCATTTTTTATTACTTTAAATTTTCTCAAATACTCACGAGCACACATGCCGGAAATAAGGATGGTTTAGAAGTCAGTTGTACTTCTTTGGTGACTTTTTTTGAGTTATACACTACTGGTCAGAGAGAATTTATCTAAAAACATGAAAGCAAGAAACCTGGACGTGGATAATCCTACACAAATGACTATTGATTCCGTTGATAATGCTATAATTTTGTGTATAAATATATGCCTGGGCCAGGTTTGAATGTTTCTTATGTGAGCGGCACAATACCACATCGTATATCCAATTTATTCTCTTTCATGGATACCACTTATTCTGGGTTTAGTATTCTTAAATTTATTTTGGAGTTTTCATTCCACATCTTGTGTGGAAATTATCCTGCAATGATGAATTTTAAGCCTGAATTTTATGAAATCTGATAACTCGCCGACATCGTCCGGACCAAATGCTTTCATCTAATGGATGTTTTAGCCGGTGACATGAATTTGTTTTAACCCTATGCTTTATGAATGTTGTCAGTGTAGGTTAATGATGGTTTTCTGAGCTAAAGACACAAAAAGCATATCAATTAAACTTTATTGAATTAAATCTGGGTATTAGATGATAAGAATCCAACGGAAATGAAATAAGTACGTTGGCTTGAATTAATATGACCCTAATAAGTACATTTAATGATGCAGCAAATAAATACTGTTTATAATTTAGCGATGTTTAGTTCTTTCTAAATACGTGCTATGGATGTTAGAAGCCTGCAAAGTTCAGTCTTACAGTCAAGTTACATTTTCCTATGGGTATAAAAGAAGAATGTATCTATTGTATGCATGCACCAAACTCATAATACAAAGACTAATGAAAAATATTTGGCTGCTGGTTGGGGGTACTGGTGTATATTTAGCCACTGTCCTAGTAATCAGCTCTAGTATCAATAGTATTTACAAAATAAGATATGACAGTAAAAGAAGATCTATTATGTTATATATTATAATCAATGGAAATAGAATAATCCTCGTAAATTTGTATTGGTATAACGATGATAACCCTAGTTATTTTAGAAATCTAAAGGAAGAAATGTTAGTCTTTGAGAACTCATTAACTATAATGTGTAGAGATTGGAATATGGATCAAGACCTAGATTTGGATACTTATAATATTCTACAAGACAAACATCAATTGTCTACAGCGGCAATCCAAGACCTGAAAAACGAACTGGAATTAATCGACCCGTAGAGAAATTTCAATAAAGGCTTAAATATGTATACCTGGAGGCAAACATCTCTTTCGAAACAAAGTAGATTATATTACATTCTTGTATTTGGTGATATTTATATGAATACAGCCTTATCGTACTTATCGTACCAGGCAATAGGACTGATCATTAAGCTATTGTTTTGAGTGTGTCATTTTTCAGTGCATCCAAAGGGGAAAAGGAATTTGAGAGATAATAATTGTATTGACTGGGTCAAAAAGTGTATAGCTGGTACAGTAAATAAATAATATATAGGGGCAACAAAGAGGGCTCTTTGCGTGTTTCTCTTTCTTGTAATGATCAAATGTTCTCTGAAATTCTGAAAATGAAAATAAGATTCGAAGCTACTGATTATTCTATTAGGAAAACAAATGAGAAACGGGACAAATTAAAGAAAATTGAACAGGATGTATGAGAAATTGAAAGGGGATTTTGTCGGATTACATAGATGGGGAAGCTCTGGAAAATTTAGATAAAAGAACGCAGACTAGAGAAATCTAGGACAAAATACAGAGAAGGTGTTATATTATGATCCAAAAATCGATGGTATGAGTTGGGAAAAAAATCCCACGAAATACTTTTTAAATCTTGAACAAAAAGAAATTATGTCATTATGTCAATAAACGAAATCATTTTAGATGACGGGACAAATATATCAGACCAAAAGAATATCTCAGAAGCCCCAAAACAGTTCATTTTGAATTATAAAAAAGTAAAATTGCTCAACACGATGTTAATAATATTCAAGAAACTCCAGATAAATTTTTTAATCACAATATTAAACTTAGTCAAGAGAAAGGAGAATCATGCAAGAGTCTATGTACAATTAATGAATACAGCATCTCTCTCAAAGGGATTGAAAATGGGAAAAGTCCTGGCTCAAATGGATTTAAGACAGAATTTTATAAATTCTTTTGAAAGAATATTGGGGGGTTTCTATGCAGATCAATGAATTCATGGATATACCGTAGGAATACTTTCTGATTTTCAGACTCAAGGAGTCATCACATGTCTCTCGCAGGAATACAAAGACAGAAGATAGTTTTAAAAAATTGGAGACCTATATCACTCCTAAATATTGACTATAAGATAGCTTCGGTAGCTATCGCAGCTAGGATTAAAAAGTTCTTCAATCAATAGTCAGTAAAATACAACAACAAGGATATATGAAAGGTAACTTCATTTGAGAAAGTACCCGGCTGTTATATGATATCATGGATCAACTAGAGAATGAATATAGATATGGTTTATTAATGTTAATAGACTTCGAAAACGCCCTCGACTCAATTAACTGAAAGTTTGTAGGAAAAGCTTTAGTCTTCTGACTTTGGTGATCCTGTTTGTAATGGGTTTAAGCTGTTTTGTAATTACTCTAAAAGTTGTGTTATGATTAATGGAAATATGTCACCATGTTTTACACTAGAAAGATGATGCCATCCAGGGGACCATCTTACGCTTTATGTTTATGATCGGTGTGGAGATTTTAGCTACAAATTTAAAGCAAAATGCGTATGAACAGGGGCTCATTTTTTATATCTGCAAGTAAAAATTGGATCGGTATGCCGATGACGCTTTTATTCTTCTCAGTGGATCTCGGCATTCTTTTAAAGCAACTATGAATATCTTGCAAGACTATTTTCTATTATCTGGACTTACATGTAACATACCAAAAACTAATGCTACTGGGATTGGAAACAAGAAATTTTTCTTGAATGACTATGTCCCAATATGGAACTAAACTGGTCTTCGTCCAGCATTACACTCTTTGGCATCGACTTTTCTCTAGACATACAACAAATGGTGGAAATTAATTATAAGAAGAAACTAACAAAGGTAATAAGAATTCTGGCACGCTGGAGTCAATCACATCTTTCAGTAGTAGGTAAAGTAATTGTTGTAAAAGCTCTTATTCCGCCAATATTTATGCATCTTTTTTTTCAGGTCTACCAAATCCATCATTAAATATTGAAGCAGGCCTAAATCGTACCTTATTTAGGTTTGTATGGGTGGAAAAGTAGAGATAATTAAACGTGATATACTAGTATCCTGGAGAATGAGGAAGGATTAAGTATGATACACATTTATTCACTTATTATGTACAGTAAGGTAAGATGGGTAAAATATTACTGGCAAACGAGGATGGAGCGTAAGGGAACCTAGTCAATACAACTATGTTCTGAAATATGAAGGATGTTTGGAATTTAGGAAGGAGCAAATTAGATGAAATTGGTAAGCTCATTAAAGACAATTTTGGAGAGATGTAATCTATGCAGAATCGAAAGGCAAAGATGATCCGCAAGATGCAAATGAGTATTTATCCCTGAGGTGTTTTTTTTTAAATTTTGTTCCACCTAGAATGTTCCATCAAAACAAATTCTGGAAATATGCCAGCATTAAAGTTCTTGATGATTTAACTGACAAACACGGTAATTTAATACCTTTTGAAATGAAAAATAAACGAGAAACTGAATGCTACGATTGACTGAAATACTTTTAATTCATATCCAAAATTCTAAAATCTTAAACGCAAATCATAATCCATTTGGCTAACAATATGTTGGATGAGGAGAACAAACTAATGAACTTACAAGAAGTCACTGACGTTTGTTTACCAGGATTTTTAACAAAAAAGGTAAGGAGGAAACACACAGTTAAGCAAGAAATGTGGATATAATTATTAAATAAATAGTCAAGAGTGGTCTAAGATTTGTACTAAGGATGCAGAGTTGATCAATTTTAATTTTACATTAATTCATAGAATAATTGTCACCACTAATTGTTTTACAAGAATTAACATATTAGATGACGACAAATGCACTTTCTGTAAGAGTGAGAAGGAAAGTATTGAACAGAATTTGATGAGATCCTTAGGTATTGCAAAACAACTATCAAAATATACTTCTGAGTGGTCTGCTTGTATGGGTTTTAATGTGTTAATGCTATAAACGTAACAAATGTACTAATTCTACAACTGAAATGAAAGAACATGTGAAAACAGTATACATGTACTTAGTACTTATACTGACCAAATCCATTAATTATGTTGTGAAGTTAGGAATAAAGAAATAAGATGTACAGTAAACACAAAAAGGACATGTTTAAAATATGAAACGTATTATAATTTACAATCCCCTTTATCGGTCCCTTATATAAATTTCATTTGTAAAGAAATCATATGATCTCCTACTACATCGTTACGAATACTGCTTTTCCTTTGTGGTTGGTGGTTTCATTTTAGGGGAGACCCTTTATATTGAAAACACAAACCAAACTTTTCCAGCATAATTTTTGGTGTGTTTCTGGTATGAACACTATTCTCCCTGAAGTCTCCATATTGTCCCTACAAATGTGAACATTCGATCAAGCATGATTAAAACTTTGTTTAGAAGCAATTTCATCTGAATCTGATCAAACCAAAGAAATGTTTGTGATTACCCATCAGACCAAAGATGTTTATCATTTATGGTTGTCATTTATGGTATAGATGTTATGAGCAACTATTAAAACACAACACGCTTCAATTGTCATTCATGAAATCTTTGTTGTAAATATAAACTCTACACATAAATATAAGAAATATGCAGATCAGCCTTGATTACTGGTATGTTACTCAAGGCACATCATATATATTTTCTTATGTTTATTTAAATTTTAAATTAGTTGTCTCTTTTTTTTTAATTACAAATTTACAAATTTAATGTATGTAAATAGATGGGCACTATACAAACTGAACAAGAGATGAATAGACCCAGGCGAGTGCTATTTTTTTTACAAAGAACACTTTACCGGCAAAGAATTCTTTAGCGTGAAACTCTGTATGATAGATTGTTTCGATTGTTTCGATCTCCAACCTACATACGATCGTTACTACATTGATCGGCAAATAAAGGAGTCTTTTGATACAGTAAATATGTATTGTATTTTAAATTTCTTGAAGAAAGATTATGCTGAATTATAACTTTTGTGCAACCTGTTTCCTTCGAGTAGTTTTTGTCAACACGTGTCTTATTACCTTCTATACACGCCACTTACATCATTTAATCGCTCGTTGTTAACGAACCACTTTGGAACATAAATAATTTACCATATAGCTTTTAGTGTCGCATTACATCCTTACTGTCAGGGTACGCCGATAAAACCGCAATCAATAAATCATTCAACCGATGAGCTTATTAGTTACGGACGGTTAGTCACGAGTTAGGCCTTATTTGATTACAACTAAGAGGATACTTTTTTAATGTATTTTCCTGTTGTGAAACGGTGAACTTCCATCACTCGTTTACAATTCCCTAGCACAGCCTGTACACAAAGATTTCACTTCCGTATTTTCGGGTCGTTTATGCTTAGAATTTCTTTCGTGTTACAAATGTCTCGTGCTATGCTGGTTTCTGTTTACTTGTAGAGGCTTTTCGGACAACACTTGACTTTGACTCGACTCGTGAGTCCTTATAGCTACTTCGGCAAATTAACGGTCCGGTCATTTCTTGGAAACCCCAATATAGGAGCCATCCATTATTTTTGTTTCTCATGTTTAGTCTGCCAAAACAAACATATCTAATTCTGGCATAGTCTGATTCCAACTTCTTATCCGTATAATCTGATATTAATGGTATCACGACACTTTTATGACTATGTCAATAATAAAATGTTTTGGCAAAACACGAAAAATTGAACAAAGGACAAAAATGAAATATCTGAAAACGATTTAAAATCTATGCAAAAGGAAAACTTCTATCATCTATCGAGTAATTTATTGAAGAAAAAAGTGTACGTGTTGTAATAAACCCGTTGATAAGATGTCATTTCAAAGGTGAAATCTCTTGTTCAGTACATTTTCTGTTTAATTTCTTACCTAACACACAGGTTATATTACGGAGGAAACTCCTTCTGAAACATTTATTCTAGTGTAGATGTGTTGCAAACACCATGTGCTATGGTTTGTTGTTTTGAGAGAGCAGATTTCAGAAGTAGTGTTTACGTTTTTGAACTGAAATACTTATCTACAGGTGTACATTTTCGCTAATTAATTGGATCGAAGTTCCTGTCAGAATACTCTATCTGGGATGAAGTTTTAAGAAGGCTTGATAGTTTCGCAAGAGAGTGTTATGTACTTTGTCAGTAGAAAGGTTAAATCCAATATGTTAAAGTTGATCTGTTACAGATCATACTATTGCACGTGTCTTTCCTAACTCCTATCATGCTACAGTCAAAAGGCACGAGCAGAAAAAATCAATTATAATCTAGTGGGAATTCGAAGGGATTCTTCCGCGAGTATTAAAAAGACTTTTATTTGAACAATTTTGCAAACTTATGGCTAGTACGTGGCAGTCGTGTAATTGGTTCGTGGGTGGTTGGTTCTCAAACTCTGTTGGATAATTATTTATCAGTTTATTATATTTTTTACTGCCGGCAACTTGATTCAGTTAAGAAAAATATGATTGGTTGTCAGTATGTTGACATAGTTACACACGAAACCACTTCAAGCAGGTGTGACGGTTGTGGCTTTGATTAGAAACGATGACTCCTGCTTTATCTCATTACACAATACTTCAGAGTCGGTATGAATTCGTAAATTCAATGGTACCGTGATCTCGTGTTCGGCAAACTTAAAAAAAAAAACAAAAACAATATATACCGGTAGTCGACAAAAAAATTTTCAAGTGTACACCCTGGCCAGCGGAAAAGATTAACCCCTTCTTCCTGGCTTTTGTTTCTCTAAATTATTTGGCTTATAATTGAATATATACGGTATAACGTCCGGTTTCAAATATGTTACACTACACACAGATTCAGCATTAAGGTTATCTTTGAAGGAAATGTATCAGTTTTATCAAGGGTATCAAAATTTTTCTAATTCTTTTAATCATCTGATTGCTATACTATAATTGGGTTTACTTTGTTTCCGACTTTTATTTGTAAAGAGGTTTGTTGCTGCAAAGACAGCAATTTCATTATTACTATGCTTAACGGTGGGAAACTTGTATGTTAGCACTGATACTCGTCACTAGAAAGATTAATAGTTTCGTACTAGGCTGGAGAAGTTTGTGTTTCCTAGAATATGATTTTGCAAACTTGTTTTGCCTTCCATTCGTAAATCAATTTCGCTGTTACTTTTTCAAGTCTAAGGAAGACGTTTCAAACACTTTAACGTGAATTTATATGCTGGTGTGAAAGGTTTCCAATCCAGCAACTCTTGATTCGGTACTGTGCAAGGTCTCGAATCTAATTTTAAGTCTTGAAAATTTGACACAAATTATAAAAGATGTGCTTATGATTAGAATCTTCAAATTAAATGACAATACGCGAGAAGAAAACAGCATTAAATATGACTTGATTTATACACTATTGTTTTCGAACAATCATAGTATTTGCAATTGGGCTCAACTTAATGTTTCATTGGGGGGGGGGAATACAATCAAAAGTTTCTTAATTTAATGAAAGAATATAATTTAAATGTCTGTACTTACATTTATTAAACTAGCCATCGTCTTTGGTGCAGTCATACAAGCTGGAACAACTGAGACGATTTCATGTGACATTCAAGCGGGAACATTTGACCCGTTCATCATGATGTGGAGTTGACGCATTACCACCATCACTACTGTTACGTGTAGGCTCGTAGAAATGTAACAGAAGAAAAGAGTGAAGTCAACAAGCTTAGTATATTTAACAAAATAATTTATTTCCCTAGAAAACAATGTAAAAAATTGGAAGATAGGACTTACGGTTTGTGAATATAATCCAAAATTTAATCCTAAGAATGAAAAACACAAGTCCTATCACTAAATAGTTCTATTAGAATCCAGGTTCGAATCTCGATGACGTACAAATATGGAAGGCGATGACGTCAGATGTGGTCTATGTACGAATATCAACAATTCCTCAATTGAATCAGTTTTTGTTTCCGAATAATTCCAGAATAAATTTCCATGAATATCTTTCAGAATTTTTTATAAGAAAGTCAACTTGTCGAGTTTCCAGGAGAATAAATTATTAAATCCAAAAATCAGACGAAAAACAAACACTCTGGCAACAAATAAAGATAGCACCTTGTTCCTTCAAGATGTTAAAACGACTCTGACAAGAATATTAAGAATGCGTATTTAAACCCCAAAAACATCAATTAAAGTCTCGCGAGATGGGTCATGTGGTCTCTTACTACAAGAAATCTATCACGTACGCCAGTGTAGCCCCAATTAAGAACCAGTAATAAATAAACGTTGTTTACACATGGTGATCACGCAAGGAAAGTATGGCCTTGATACTGACCAATCATTTTAACTGCCTGTTTACGTTCTTCCCAACCCAAGACGAACTAGGTTAACTAAAAATAATTCTCATGTAACACGTTTTACGTCTTAGATAAACAACATTTACTAAAAAAAAGTTATCGAATTACTGAAAAAGAATTTCGAATCCTTTCAATAATCATTACAATAAAGTGTAATGAAACAAAAATAAAATAAAAAGAATTTCAAAACTAACACACAAGCAATTTAATTACATATACGTAACAGGGGCCCCGAGTGGCCGAGTGGTCTAAAGCGCTGATCATTACGGATCACTGCCATCTCACCTCTGTCTGCGTGAGTTCAAGTCCAGGTTCGGCTAACGTGGGTACGTGAGAAAGCCTGCCAGTAGCTTCTCGTGGGTCGGTGGTTCTTCCCGGGGTTTTCCAGGGTTCTTCCTCCACCATTAATACTGGCCGCCATGTATAGCCTATCTTGTGCTGAAAAAATGGCGTTAAACCCTATAACAACAACAACATATACGTAACACTACACGTAGTTAACGTTGGACTGTCAGATATAACATCAAGTTCAGTGACTGTTGTCTGATGAATTTGCACTAAATCCAAATGCTGTTAATTTTGTTAACTTGCTCGTAGGATGAGACGATGAACACGCAACGTCTAACTTAATGTTTACCCATGATAAAGTTGCACTGTTGAGAGTATATAATTTTAATTGCGATTTTTTTCCATTTGCTTAGTATGCAATCGGTACTTAAAAGGTAATTAGTTTTCTCTGAAGTTTCAGCAAAACTATTTTATTGGTACATTTAAAAGAAACAACAGAAGGATTAGCCGTCGTTCAGTTAATTGTAGCTGTTTCAGTTCGCGTCTTCTGAGGTCTGCCGATTGTAGGTATGGTCCGGTAGCATGACTGAGTGTATCACATCATACAGTACTCAGGCCAGATGTCAATATAAGCGGATTATGATGTAACAATGCATTGTAAAGATGGGTTTGTCAATACCAACAAAGGAATTGTTTACGTAACAGATTCCAGTGCATTGTGTATCCAAGTTTGTGGCTTCCTTTCGTGGTCACTTTGAATGTCTCCACTGCAAATCCATGATTGCATGTACAAATTAAACAGCCAAAAAGGTTGTCCACCAAAAATTCGCCCGATGGTATATTTTGTCGCCAATAAGGAAAACAAAATCGCAATTTGCGACATTGGTGAAACCCAGGGCGATCGCTGCATGTTAGTAGAAGACGAACTAGATGGGTCTTAGTGGAATATTACTAGTTTTATGCATTTGAATCATTCGTGGGCAAATATTGCAGGTTAGTCTTGTGCAATGGTGTTTTCAACATAATGATCTTCACTGGCACCTACAAAATCCGGAATTGATTCTGTATAGGTTATATACAGTGCTTGTTTAGGGTCCAAGATTTTATTTTTATTTCCTAAGTTGTATGCTAGGGCTGCACAATTAGTGAAGGATGTTGGAACAATGGAGGGATCTGTCGATGGAGCATGATCGGTCAGTGTTGCAAGAGCTGTCGATGGTGCGGGGTCTTTCGGTCGTACACCGCCATTGTTTGGGGTCTTGCAGGATCGCCGTCGCTGAAATCGTTGTCTTGATCTTCTTCGCCGTAACATGTGCCAGAAAATATGCTGGTCTCTATCGTACGTTGCTAGGTTTTGACCTGCACGATCTGGGTCTAAAAGGCCGACTGCCCTCGTTCATATCAAACTTCCTCTTAGACAGGGAATTCAAGGTACGAGTGGGCTCCACCCTCTCTGATATGCACAATCAAGAGATGGGTGTGCCCCAGGGCAGTATTTTATCTGTGACGCTTTTCAACATAAAAATTAATAGCATCACCAAGTGTCTGAATCCAGGTGTGGATTGCTCCCTATATGTTGACGACTTTTTAATATGTTACCGATCCAAGCACATGCATACGATTGAAAGACAATTACAGCAAAATATCAACAAGATTAAAAATTGGGCCAATACTAACGGTTTCAAATTCTCGAAATCAAAAACTGTATGTATGCATTTCTGTCAGTTACGAAGACATCACGATGGACCTAAACTCACGCTTGACAGAACACCTATTCCAGTTGTTGAGGAAGCAAAATTCTTAGGTATTATCTTCGACAGAAAACTGACCTTTATTCCACACCTGAAGAATTTGAAAGCTAAATGCTTGAAATCTCTAGATTTACTTAAAGTAATAGCGCACACTGACTGGGGTGCTGATAGGAAAGTCATACTCAGTTTATACAGAACATTTATTCGCTCGAAACAAGATTATGGATGCGTTGTCTATTGTTCAGCTAGGAAGTCCTATTTGAAGATGCTAGACCCAATTCATTATCAGGGAATAAGACTTGCCCTGGGAGCATTTAAGACATCCCCGTGTGAAAGCCTACTCGTTGAAGCGAACGAACCCCCTTTATCACAACGTAGAGAAATGCTTTCCGCACAGTATGCTCTCAAATTAAGATCAAACCCTCTGAACCCTGCTTTTTCGGCTGTTTTTGAACCCAAATATAAAACCTTATATGACAATAAACCAAACGTCATATCTACCTTTGGCATTAGAATATTACCATGCCTTGACAGTACCAAAATTGATCTTTCAAAAATTCAGAAAACGTCCGTCTCCGAAACACCTGCCTGGCTACTTCAACAACCAAAAGTACTTTTCACGTTACACGATAGAAAAAAATCGGAGACAAGCCCTTCTATCTTCCACTCCTGTTACCATGAACTCCTCACCCAATTTGAAAATTATACAAGAATATATACTGATGGATCAAAAGATGAGGAAAAGGCTGCTGCAGCCTTCGTTAGTGGAAAACATACAACAAAAGTTCGCTTGCCAAATGGTACATCAATTTTTCTCAGCCGAAATCAGAGCAATAGACCTTGCATTGCAATATATTGAAAGCAAGCGTATTTTAAACAGCATCATTTTCTCCGATTCACTATCAGTACTTCAGTCACTACATAATAGAAAACTGGAGAATCCATTATTAGCTAATGTTCTCCTTAAACATACTGAGCTGAGTACCTCCCACAATATAGTATACTGTTGGTTACCAAGCCATATTGGAATTAAAGGTAATGACAAAGCAGACCGCGCTGCTAAAATGGCCAAATCACTAGAACCATCTGATTTTAATACACCGTATACTGATTTTAAACGCAGTATGAAAGACTGTTTACGTCAGAAATGGCAGGCATCATGGAATGATGCCGTGAATAAAAAACTTCATGCCATCAAGCCAACCCTAGGAAAATGGACTCCTTCCTACAGAGCCGTCCGTAGGGAGGAGGTAGTCATTGCAAGAATTCGAATCGGCCATACTTATTTAACCCACTCCTATATACTAAAAGGAGAAGACCCACCAGAGTGCATATCTTGCAACGAACCATTCACTGTTAAGCACTTTATGTTGGAGTGTTTCGACCTCCAACCTACGCGTAATCGTTATTACAATGTGCATGACATTAGGGAGCACTTTGATACAGTTAGCGTTTCTTATATTATAGACTTCCTGAAGGAAGTAAATATTTATCATAGGCTATAGCTTGTATGCTATCACCTTGAACAGATTTATGTGCTATATATACCGTCGTTAGATTTTAATTACCTTTCATCTGTTTTCGTTGTCGTACATCATTTGCACTCCCCGTTGATCGGGAAACTTTATTTTTTTATCACCGTTACCATTTTATCGTTTTACCTTCAACTGTTACCACTTTTAAATGATGAAAGATATAACCTTTTGTATGGCGCTAAATAGCCTCATAGTGCTGGTGCGCCGTAAAAATTCAACTAACCAACCAACCAACTAACTTCTGACGTAAAGACTCTTTGATACAAGGTTTAAAATCAGCATACGGTATTTTAAAATCAGATGGTTCTAGGGATACGGCCATTTTAGCAGCGCGATCTGCTTTTTCACTACCTTTAATACCAATATGGCTCGGTAGCCAACAGTATACTATATTTTGGGAGGTACTCAGCTCAGTATCTTTTATGAGAATATTGGTTAGTAATGGGTTTTCCTATTTTCTATTGTGTAGTGACTAAAGTACTGATAGTGAGTCGGAGAAAAAGATGTTATTTAAAATACGTTTGCTCACGATATATTGCAGAGCAAGGTCTATTGCTCTGATTTCGGCTGTATAAATCGATGTATCATTTAATGAGCAAACTTGTGTTTTCCACAACGAAAGCTGCAGAAGTCTTTTCCTCATCTTTTGATACATCAGTATAAATTATTGTGTAGTTTTTAAATTCGGTGAGATCATGATAAGAGTTGTAGACGATGGAGCGTTTATCTCAGATTTTTTTTTCCATCGCGTAGTGTAAAACGTACTTTTGGTTGCTCAAGTAGCCAGGAAGGTGTTTCGGAAATGCATGTTTTCTGAATTTTAGAAAGAGAAATGTTGGTACTGTCAAGGATGGATGATATTCTAATGCCAAAGGAAGGTATCGCATTTGGATTGTTTTCGTTTAATGTTTTGTATTTGGGTTGAAAAAACGCCGAAAAAGCAGGTTCCAGAGGGTTTCATCTAATTTGAGACTATACTGTATGGAAACCATTTCTCTACGATGTGATAAAAGTGGCTCGTTCGCTTCAGTGAGAAGGCCCTCACGTGGGGATGTCTTAAATGCTTCCAGAGCGAGCCTTATTCCTTGATGATGAATTGGGTCAAGCATATTCAAGTATGATTTTCTAGCTGAACTATAACGCAACCTTACAGTCCAGTTTGGAGCGAATGAACGTTCAATACAAGTTGAGGACTTTTCTATCAGCATCCCAGTCAGTGTGCTCTACTACTGTACGTAAATCTACGGATTTCATGCATTTAGTTTTCAAGTTCTTTATGTGTGGAATAAAAGTTTTCTGTCGAAGATACTACCTAAACACTTAGTTTCCTCAACAAATGGAATAGGTGACAGAAATGCATACATACGGTTTTTGATTTTGGAGAATATGAAAACGTTAGCATTTGCCCAATGTTGAATCTTGTTTGGATTTTGCTGTAGTTGTCTTTCTTTTATATGCATGTGCACCCGCTGCGGATCCGGGGTTGTAGAATTGGCCCGATGTGTCCTCACTGTGTCGTAAGAGACGACCTAGAGGCAACCTGTTTGCCGTGGGTTGCGTCCCGTATAAGTGGAGTAAAGGATCCTGGTAGTTGAGCAGAGGCTTTCCAATGCAATACACTACTGTGGCCTCCACTTCTAGATGGGTGGTCGGGAGGGCCCGGTCTCGACAAATCGGCTGGTCACGCCAAACCCTAGGAAGTCTTAATTTCTTTCGCTTTCTCTTTCTCCATATATCTCTTGATACCATCGTTGCCCCTACTGTCTATCCCTTTATTTTTCCTTTCTCCTACTCTCAGAAGACTTCGTAGAAGGCGGTGGCTTAACGGGTCAATCGGGAAGTATCTTTACTTACTGAATATACCACCTATGTATCCCTGGCACTTGAATAGCGTCCCCTTGTATGACTGCGACTTGTGGATGAACATGGATGATGAATATAAAACAAGATATAATGGAAAACAAAAACTAAAATCAACTAAAACGATCTAAACCATAACGAGCCATGTAGCGCGGAATCGTTCCAACGGTTCATGGTTCTTCAGTCAAAAGAGCCAACAAAACTGATAGCTTTGCTGTCACCATTTATAATCGAAAAGACTATACTTGGCCTAGTCGGTACGCCCAAAACTGTGAAGAAACTCAAATCGGGTAGGTTGCTCGTTGAATGTGAGTGTAAAGTACAAACGGAAAATATCAAGAAAATTCAAACTTTCTATGATATTCCAGTTACTTATTTCGCTCATTCAACACTTAACTCATCCAAAGGGGTCATTCGCTGCCGTGACCTCGCAGGGGGCAGCGACACTGAAATCGTCAAAGGAATGAAGAATCAATGTGTTACTGCAATTCGTCGAATTCGTATCAAAGGCGGTCCATAATTGCAGGACACCAACACCATTATACTTACCTTTACCACACCAACACTACCCATGGTAGCAAAAGTTGACTTTTTGCAGGTTAAAGCTGAAAAATGTACATTTCAAATCCTCTACGTTGTTTCGAGTGTCAAAAGTACGGTCACCACGAACACTGATGCTCCAGAAGTCCTGTATGTGGCCGAAAGTCACCTTGCCAGTTCTAAAGACTGCGAGACCTGGAACTAAAGAAGGAGATCCAGAGGGTAAAATATCCGTCAAACATCCCCTTCCCAGAGGCCAGAAAGATGGTCGAATCTCGAACCCATCTACATGGCCTAACCTTCTCAACTGTTGTAAAAACCAGTCCAAAGACAATCAAGGATGTATAAACTCAAACGGATTTACGCGATACAACAGAAACTACTAATATTCCACACCACAAGGCACAAAGAAACACAATCTCCATAAGGACAACTTTCAACAACTCCCCGTTCTTAACCCAGGAACGGGTATATAGACGTGTATCGATTTGACACTTTCTTCTCCTTCGCTGCTTTAGACTATGAGTGGAAGGTCGCTGATGACCTTCACAAAAGTGATCACTTTCCAATCTCTCTTGAAAATATTAACTATACAATTGATGACGCAATTCTACAATGGAATATAAAGAAGGCCGACTAGGCTAAGTTAGAAACACCCTGTAAAACTAGGCTGAATGAGGATACCCTTTTAAACGTTAATGACCCTAATCAGCATTTTACTTCTATTTTAATCGAAATTGCAGATGAATCTACTCCGAAGTCCTCACCCTACTGTAAAAGAACCCAAAAACCTTGGGACACTAAAGAATGTAAAGAAGACATTAGACAACGCCGAGAAAATTTAATAATCGTCCGACGCCCAAAAATTTAAGTATCGTATTGTTCGGGCCAAAGTTCGCCGCACGATCAAAGAAAGCAAACGAGCATTATGGAAGAAATATGTTTATTCATTAAATTCTCGTTTCTCTATTAACAAAGTTTGGGACACTATCCCAAAATAAATGTAAAGAGAAAACAATTCTCTCTCTCCATCTGAAACTGAACAATAACAATTTCAATTCCAAACATGATACAGTTAATATACTTGCTGATAGTTTCTCTAAAAATTCCTCATCATCTAATTATTCAGAAGGTTTCCGAAGATTAAAAGCTCAAAAATATCAAAGAGTCTTTACGTCAGAAGTGGCAGGCATCATGGAATGATGCAGTGAATAACAAACTTCATGCCATCAAGCCAATCCTAGGAGAATGGACTCCTTACTACAGAACCATCCGTCGGGAGGAGGTAGTCATCGCAAGAATTCGAATTGGTCATACTTATATAACCCATTCCCACATACTAAAAGGAGAAGATCCACCAAAGTACGTTTCTTGCAATGAACCATTCACTGTTAAGCACCTTACGATGGAGTGTTTCGACGTCCAACCTACGCGTGATCAGTATTACAATGTGCATAACATGAAGGAACTCTGATACAATAAACATGACTTTTATTATAGAATTCCTGAAAAAAGTAATTATCTATTCTAAGCTATAACTTTTATGCTATCACCTTCAGCAGTTTTATGTAATTTATATACCGTCCATTATTTTAAAAACGTTTCATCTGTCTTCATTAACATACACCGTTTACATTCCCCGTTGATCGGGAAGCTTTTATTTCTTACCGTTACCATCTTATCGGTTTACCTTCAACTCTGGTTATATATCGCTGGTCGATACGAAACCTTTACCACTTTTAAATGATTTTAGATATAACCTTTTTATATGGTGCTAAATAGCCTAACAGTCCTGGTGCGCCGTAAAATTACAATCAAAGAAACTAGCATCATTATTAGGTAAACAAGGGCTGGGGGGGGGGGGCTTCCATTTAACAAAGGCTTACGATACAACATGGAAGCACCGAATAATCACTGACCTGTACCATCGGAGCTTAAAAGGCCGTCGACCCACCGTTAATTCGAACTTTCATTCAAACAGGGAATTCAAGATACGAGTGGGTTCACTCTTTCTGGTTATGTACGAGCAAGAGACGAGTGCGCACAGGGCAATATTTTATTGGTGCATTTTTAACATCAAAATTACATTACCAAGTGTTCGGCGGCTCCTGGTGGGGATTGCTCCCTATATGTCGATCTAAACAACGATACAGTTAAAAGAAAATTGCAACAAAATATAACAAGATTCAAAATTGGGCCACTACCAATAGTTCCCAAATTCTCTGTCAAAAACAGTATCCATTCACTTCTGTCAGCTTCGTAGTGATGGGCATTCGGTTCAAAATCGAAACCGATTATCGGTTATAATCATTTGACTCCAGTCGATTCTATAATCGGTTGGGTTTGTTTTACGTGTGTTATAACTTAAACGAGTCTTTATGATCGCTACTATATGTTTTATTTGAGATTTGTTTGGCTGTTATTACTTTTAGGTAAAAATAAAATTGGTTAATTATTATATTTTCTTGCATGTCGTTTAACTTTGTTATTAATTTTGTTTTATGCTAATACAGACTAAAAAAAGTTCTTGTTTAATTTTGCTCAGTTAATGGAGTTCACGTAACTGACGAGTTCTGGGCCAGTAACATCAATAGGAAGAAACCGATTTTAGATTATAATTCGAAAGAATAAAACTAATTTATTCTTACATTTTACACAATGATGCCTTGATATAAAATTAAGTGAAATTCAGTTAATACACCGATTATATTCTGCATATGAACTTTGCTATGGATTATTTAAAAACTTTGTATTACCACAGAATGCGTCTCAGTTTGATGTGAAATGTGTATTATGTATATGGAACCATCTTTTGTGTGATATTAATTATATAAAATTTAATTAATAAAATAGTTCGAATGTCATTTTAAATTTTTTTAATTTAAAACTATTCAACAAAAATACGAACAAACACAAAGATATTAATTTATCAGTAACACTGGGACGAGTCATTCAGGATTCACCAACAGGTTTTTAGATTTGTTTTTAATAAAATGAACACGTTTACATTTTTAGGACTCACACGACAGCGCTTCATATTTACTATTTCCCCGGCCAAACTAAACATTCGTTCAGACGGCACTGATGATGCTTGACAACTTGGTACTTTCTTTGCAAGGATTGCCAATCTTTGGAAACAAATATTCCATTCTTGCTTAGTGCAATTTTTGTCATCTAATTTAAGTCCCGATCCTAAATATGTCACCTCAGCCTGGATAACGTTTTCAGCATCATTTAGAGTTTCAACAATGCAAACAAAATCATCCAACCAATCTCTATCTGCAGATTTTATTCTCTTTGCTGGAGTTAGAGCGTCAGCAGTAAAAATTGCCGTAACAGTTTAATCACCCTCAATCAAAGAATTAAGCAATATTTCCTCTGGCAAATTAGTAGCGGGTGTTGGTGTACTTCACCTGTCTGCATATCTTCTAGCTTCTTCTTAACATCCACTCCAGATGCAAGCCTTCTTAGAAGACCATGTGCTTCATCTCTATTCTGGCATGAAACTTAAGTCTTTAGTATGTGGACTTTAAACACGTGCAACAATGCCATGTCTTATATTCCAGTTCGTATCTCAATTTGGTGTCTCATTTGCTGTTTTATAGCTGTAATGACTGTTGGATCGTCAACTTCATCCACAATTGACTGTGCCAGTTTCAAACCAAAGAGGACAGTCGAAGACAGTACCTAAAAGCTTTGTTTCTTCAACAACCGTTTTTGTTGTTCCGTCCCGCTCGAGTTTAGGATCATCGATTATGAATTTTCGGAACATTTAACGCATGCAGTTCTCTTAAAAAAGGGAGCAAATAAGGACATTTAAATATTTAGTGGGAAGTGTGTAGCAGAATCATATATTTTCGAATTTTATATATTCATTTGTTAATAGGCAGGATTAGGAAATTTATGAATTTATATAATTAATGTTTATTGCTATCTGAAAGCCACCAGTTGCAATTATTGTGTTGTTTTTCCCATGCACACATTTAGCCAACTAGGCAATCTTCACCCAGTAAGTTTTGTTCACTCTGAGCAATGAGGCTACCCAGATTACTGTTCATGCCAATTTCTTTTATCATAGGACAAATAAAAAGTAACTTTCCTACTGATCAGTTTACAACTTGTTTGAATCAACAATGTATCATGAACACCATATCAGTGATAAACATTCAGCCTAGTATATTCTTTCAGAAGTGTGCTGGATTGCAGTAAGATTATAAGGTTTTCTTTCTGCATTTATTATTATGTCTTTGTCTCCTTTTCTCCAATGTACATTTGTCTCATGTTAGGTCATTTTTTAAATTCATATATAAGCTGTTAGGGATGAAATGTTTGATCCTTTTATGTTGCCACTTGCGATACTGTTTTCGTGATATTGATCACTGTACGGTGGTAGCTTGTGGAGAAGTATCACACAAGGAATATGATGGAATGCAAATATCTAAATTTTACGTAGTATTTAAATGTTTGATGATCTTAAAATCTGTCATCTAAATGGTAAAGCGGAAAATTCATATATATATATATATATATATATATATATATATATATATATATATATATATATGATTCCTCTTTCAATATTCATGCCAAAGTTTCAATGACACCCGAGTGCGTTTCTTGCAATGAACCCTTCACTGTGAAGGAAATTTTATCCTCCGATGATCGGGAACCCTCATAGATTTTCAACATAGTATCGTTTATATATATATATATATATATATATATATATATATATATATATATCGCTCTTTTATAATAAACCTGTTTTGCTATCCCTGTCATAATAAACCTCTCTATTCTTTTTTCTGTTACACATTTATGTGGCGCTATATAGCCTTAAGATGCTGGTCCGCCTCAACATTCACAATCAAATCTGTGACTGCAGAAGCGCAATGCGAACAGCTCAACTACTTTGACATATGTTGCCTTCTGTATTCCTTTCTACTTAATGGGGCTGTGTATTTCATATTGTGCTTCTCAAATTTTATATTCAAATGCTGATGCGTTTCAGCATATACTTGGATTGTTTGGATGTGATGAGAGGAAATGATTGTATTTTTATGGCGCACTAGCACTGTTAGGATATTAGCGCCATACAAAAGGTTATATGTATGAGCATTAAAAATGACAAAAGGTTTCATATCGACCAGCGATATCAAAACCAAATAGTTGAAAGTACAACGATAAGATGGTAAGGGTAATATATAAAGCTTCCCGATTAACGGGGAATGTAAATGGTGCATGTTAATAAAGACAGATGAAAAGTTATTGAAAATAAGGGACGGTATATACATTACATAAAAATGCTTAAGGTGATGGCATAAAAGTTATAACTTTGAGTAAATGTTTACTTCTTTCAGGAATTCAAGTGTGGAATACTCTTTCTCTAATTAGAACCAAACTGGTGCTCAATTCCCATTTGCAATTTTTGTGGTAGCTAGTATTCACATTTCCGTGCTTCATTTATTCACACGCAATCTCGGCCTTACTACTATACCTCTTAAATGATACAATGATACATTTACTGTACTTAAGGATGTGTCAAGTACTACAATTCAACAAATATGCACCTTACCTTGATTTTATATGTATGTATTAGTAAAAATCTTCGTTACATTTAACAAAGATATAAAAAGACGTTCCAACTTCAGATTATTATTATTATTATTATTATTCAGGTTACACACAATCTGTTAGACGCATTCAATTTGCTCAGCAGGCAATGGCTCAAGACTGAATACCCTCCCTTACTCGAAGAACTTTTAGTCCTTAAAGGCTCCATCCTCCTATGCAGCCCTGTAGTGTAGACTACATATGAAGGAACATGTATTACTCTGACTAGATCCCTGATGCAATAATTACATCAGTTGAAAAGCAATCCAGCATATATATTAATCATCAGTCCCCGAGAGTGTCTATCCAGCTGGCATAAAAAAAAAAAAAAAAAGAAGTAAAGTTGTCCATTGCGGTTATCTACGATACTACCTATTCAAAGGAATTATAAAATCTACAAAATTTGGTCTCCCCAAGAATAAACAATAACTTAACAGTATTCATAATTTGCAATCTCGCCATGCCATCACTAGCAATTTTCTTGCGAAGTGTAGATCTGTTTTAGCACCCACGTGGATTGGAGCCAAGTTTGCTTTTCTTCAGGTTGCATGCAAACTGACATGCATTTGATTAAAAAAAAAAAAAAATGTATACTGGGACAACCTACTATCTCAAATATTTTCAATGAACACGATGTGAAAGGAGAAGTTTAAAAAAATCTTACCGATCATACGAACTATTATATCACCAATTTTTAAGCAGTTATGTTGCATTCTATCTGAAATCCAGTTATGGGCTAAAATAAATGCAGGATGGCAGATGTGAAGTAAGGTCAATGAATAACGTTTACTTGATCATCAATCTGATTTTAAAGATGGATTTATTTCAAGTGGTACAGAATGTGATTTCAGAGAGATCTACTAGATCTGAAATGTAGCTAATGAATGACAGTTAAAGACCTCTTGACTCAAGTCATGACCAATGATTTGATAATTGTACATTTTACGGTGCACCAGCACTGCAAGGCTATATAGCGAAACAATAAGGTTATTCTGCAGACCAGTATTTGTACGGAACAGAGACCCTTAGTACGGCAGTACGGTCATTGGTGTGAAAATATAATTAACCGATCGGTAATAAAATATAGATTTTAAATTTGTTTCATTTAGTCGTATCATTTAGATTGATATCGATGTTCCAGCAATGCGTACTCCTACACTACCTTTATTGAAATCCACTGCACTCGATGTTTCTCTGATGGGTTCGTTACCTTCATATTACTGGAAGGTCCCAAACACTGCTGAAGAGTTCGTGTGCTGATTTTTACGTTCCTGTTTGATAAGAAAATGGCGCCAAAGAGAAAAAAGTGAATTTGAAGTATAAAATGGCAGAAGTGCAGTTAAAAAACAGTTTTCTGCCACTAACACGTTATGGCCATTCCTCTGGAAATCAAGGGTGATCATCTTGCTTAGTGCCAAATTTGCAATTCAGAAAATTGTGCACACGGTCGATAAAACCGTTGATTCAGAGAGCTAGAGATAAAATTAAACAAGCAACTGATTGTCTGAAGGCAAACGACACAGGCAGAGGCGCATAATGTGCGAACTTCAGGGCAATTCCTTATTTTATGACCATTTGAGCGGATGATCTGAATCTGCCGAAGCATAGCCGACAAGGTAACGCAACAGGTAAAAAACAAAATGTTTCCAGACTTGAAAATTGCACAAATTGCTCAATTTTTGACCTTAAACATACTACAAACGCACACGGTTATTAAATATAATATTTATTCACGGGCTCAATTTGCACCAGTCATATTGATATGAAACAATAGGAATCAGTATTTGGTCCAGGCAATAATGCAGATATAGAAACTCGATGCAAAAATAACTTACGTTTTTTGTGTTGAAGGCCTAAAAAAATAAGATTCCTATATGATGTGCAATGAATGCCTTGGAATGTTGGTTAGATAATGATATTATGTCTCAAATGGAATTTTAAGATTAAAAAGGTTTTTCTTTCCTGCAATGCTTAAGAAATCGATCGATTCAGATTTTCATACCTAAATGGAACTCTTGCTCCCATTTGAATGTTGTTAAAACATTAATAGTAATTAATTTATTATCATTATTATTATTATTTACTATTATTATTATTCAGGAATAAGATGCTGTCGCAACAAAGCCACAACAATAATAAAGAAAATGTTAACTGTTCAAATGAGTGACCTCACTGTGTACGTGAAGAAATTGCCATCCAGTATCGCCACCGACGGTATTAATTAAGAGAATAAAAGACTTTTCCACTTGTTCAAACACATCAGTCATAACTAAGGAGAGTCAGCTCTGAACTATTGGCTTTTCCCGTGTGCGAAGGTTCTGTTACAGATGCGACTTTTAAGTTTATTCCGTTTTCTGTTATTCTTAGGTAAACATTCATATAACATAAGGGTTGATGTGGTAGTGTTTGCAGTATAAATGGACTGTCTTTTCTTGTGTTACCTTAAGACTAAATCATTATATTTGTAGCTTATGGCTGCACTACATACTTTTTTAGCAATAAATTAGCTTTTTGTACGTCATTCTACCGTTTAGATATCACATTTTATATTCATAAATGTTTCACATATCTTGCGTAGACTACACAGCGAGCGCTGTTTCTGAGCCCTCACTGGCGGTTGGAGACCAAAATATCAAGCACTTTAGCTTCATTAAGTATGTAAAGCTAAAGAATGTATGAAGTGTGCATAGAGAAGCTATGCCATTATAGCAGTAACTTTGATAGGCATTTGTATACTTTTTGAATTACAATTTATTTACATGTGCAATCTATACTTAAGTCACTACAAGTGGGCTGCAGCAACAATCATGAAGTTATTTCTTTTTTTTGCTACCCTTTATTCTGAACTGTATGGACGCTCACCTTGCAGTGTAATTCTTAATGAAATCCGTCTCCTCAGCCTTGCTGTCCCTCGTGCTATAAACTAACATATAACCATAAAAGCGTTAAGTACATTTATGGGTTGTGTAACGAGGCTGGGTCTACTTTTTTTCCTTACTCTGTTAAGATAATGAGCTGAGCCCGAAAGGGCCAATGAGCTGCCCTTAATTAGTCACATGGGTTTCAAATATTGTTTCGTTTGTTGGGGCTTGCAACTGCGCACATGTAACTGAATTGTAATTAGCGTCACTTTCAAATGAACTGCAAACGAGCAGAGACGTAACCTTTATTCAAGAAAAATAATTTGTGGAATTTAAGTATTACCTCCGCCCCTACAGTCTTTTTTCAAATTACACATATACAGAGAGAGAGATAGGAAAGGTAATATTGCAATGCATTCATTTTTACGAACAATGCTGAATTTTGTAACTGTCGATTGATTCAATTTACTGGCTGCTCGTCGTTCATTCTCTTCATTGTGTATGTCATTATTGACCTTTCTTGATTGTATTCATATTGTTTTGTCTTTGATGGTTTCACTACGTTTTAGGCGGTCGGAGCCCAAAATCTCGAGCACTTTAGCTTCATTATGTATGTAAAGAAAGGTTAGAGAATGTGTAAGTGTGCATAAAAGAGCCATGCCATCATAGCAGTAACTCTGATATGCATTTTTATACCTTTTAAATTATGTTTGATTTATATAAGCAATCTATATTTTAGTCACTAAAAGTGGCCTGCAGAAACAATCATGGAGAATAGTATTTTTGCTTACCTAATTCCGAACAATGGACGCTCACTTGTAGTGTCCTTAATTAAATCACCTCTCCTCAGCCTTGCTGTCCCTCGTGCTGCAAACAAACACCTAACCATAAATCTAGCATTTTTGTTAAAATAATTTCACTGCAACCCGTCATCTTTGTCATAGATATAATGTATTTTACAAACTATTCAATCCCCATCAATTCCATTCTCTCTATCATCCAATCTTTTATAGCTTTTGTTCTGCATTTTCTCATCACAGATGTACATTTTCTAGTTGAGAACCTCTTTTATCTTGCACACAACGAGCTGTCCATATGCGGAATTTCATATAAGAATTGCATTGCAATTGGATTGGACAATGCCTATGTAATGACAGGGAAGAAAAAAGTTGTCTTTTGTCAAAAAATGAGTAGCCAGAAGTATTCTTGTTCGTCTGTACCCTTAACCTAATGCACATTTTTTTATTTCTTAAAGAAAAGAACTCTTCAACGAGACATCTAAAAGACCTCCAGGAACTTTATAATGTTGACCAACAAAAAATGCTCAAACATTAAGACCAGATGTATTAGCATTAGAAGATAGGTATTATTATTCCACTTGATTATACTTTGGCTAATTCTTATTTCAATATACTTTAACATGCTCACATTTGTTGATTTTTTTTTATCACATTCATCAAATGCGATGTCATTTGTTACCAACAATATTCCATCATTTTTCATCTACCCTGTCAGAATTTTCAAAGATACATGTAATATACTGAGAAAAGGGGGCATTAAGTTCACAGTTCTCTTTAAAATTATTTTCCTACGCGTCTTATTTCTTCAATTTTTCGAATTAAAGGCCTCTTTTCTGATGCATTACAAGGCTGCTTGCCAACTGGGATCCTTTAATGCATTTCTCATTGAAAGAGCAGCAGAAGAAGCCTTGCAGTACATCCAACTTGGACGTGCTATTAATGTCGTGGTACGGGACATAAAATAAGGAATTGCCCTGAAAATAAAAAAGCCAACGAACCCCCCATCATCATACCTAGTTAAAACAAGAACGTCTCGTCTCTGCGCCAGGTACTTTTAATAGAAACGAAATAATGACTGATCGATTAATCGAGTGATTGCAGTTTTACGGCGTATCAGCACTAAGGCTATTTAGCGCCACAGAAAAGGTTTTACCCCAATTCTGAGCACATCTACAAGACAGCGATCGACTTTGTTGGTCCTCTGCCAAGGACAAAACAAGGAAACAAATTCATCCTTACCCTGCAACCTTCCACACTGATTCTATAACATTTTACACATTATTGCTATAGAACAAATTCACTTCCTCTATCGTGGTAGATAACACGTTTACCGATTACCAATGTTTCTGCGATCATTGGAAAACATGTATCAAGTCGTGCATTCCTTGAAATCAACCGAAGTACCGAATGACAAAGGAAGTCGGCATGTGTTCGTAGCAATTCAAGAAGAGAAAATCACAAATTAAACACAATGGCCTATCAAAACTGAGCAATGAGTGCTATCAACAGATCGATCATTTATTATGCATATTTAATTCGCTCAGTAAAAGTATCCACTGGTCACATTATCAAGCAGGCAAACTTTCGGCTTCAGTACGACCTAATTTTCGACAACTGTCGAAACCTGTGGAATGTAGCAACTGAAAGCAATTCCAAGAAAACAAACATGACATCAAACAAAATATAATGTTAACCAGTATAACTAAGTTATTGCTGCCATTTTTAAATCAGAGACGGAGTTTGGTCGCTGGTACAAGCAGTACATTTATATTTATGCATAATGCACTTCCAAGATGCATTATAAAGGAATATGCAACACGTTGTGCTTCGATTTGTCGATTTTTTTTAACAAAACAAGAGCATAGACAGGTTTTCTTTCTTCAAGATAGTTATTCCAACATGGATGAAGGAAAACATATTTATGACGCTGGCCTTCGTGATAAAAACATTCATTTTTGCAAGGACAGTGATCCTATTCATTTTAAAGCTAAACTAGAAGTTTCTAAAAACTACAAATTTCAGAGGATATGAATTGTTTATGGAAATTTCCGGCTGTATGTTGTAAAGTATTCGGATGCGACCTGGTGGATTCACCAGCTGATACCTGGCAAATGAAAGTAGCATATGGAAGAGGTCCATCAATTTACGAGTTAAAATCTACATGGTCAAAGTCACTGACTTAAGAAAATATTTTTTTTTTTTTGAGTAACGTTTATTGAAAAGGTTCCTTAACGAAACTGAATGGACGTCTTGCACGAATATTAATAAGGAAATATATTATGGGATCTTAATGTCATAGTCTGAGACAGAAATAGTGGTTTCGGAGAAATGTCGAATATACGAACATTATTCTTTTGCGTAACAGGGCCTGGCTACATGGAACGAATTGCCCATAAACCTTGTATACAAGGAGACTGTGGTCACGTTCAAGAGTGCTCATAGAACCATTTCACCTACAAGAGACTTGCGGACTTGATGTTTACTTAATTATTGTGGCCTTGTTTTATTATGTAATTTCATGTTTGTTTCGTCATTTCGTGTATGATTTTGCGTTATCTAATATTGTAAAGTGCTTAGAGCTTCTAAAGGCTAGAAGCTGTACTAATTCCTTATTATTATTATTGTTATTATTATTATTTACTCTACTTAAATATGGACAATAGGAAAATATATGACACAGTTAATGTCATTATAAGAGGAAATGTTTATTTTGATTAATCAAGAAAAAACATCGACATTGGAATAAAGGATCAGGCATCATATCAATCTTTGTAATTTTTATTATAAGATCAATCTCAATTTGAAACGCGTCTTTCTAAATCGAATAATAGATTTTATTATGTATTTTTCTTTCAATAATGACATGATTCTTTGCGAGTTTTTTTTCGTTTCAAAAGTTTCAACTTCAATCAATTACAGCTGTTCATAACATTGATGTTCACAATTCAGTGTTGAAAATGGTAACCTTATTATCTCCTGCGTCAGAGGATATCCTTCGAATAGTCTTTGTACAAGCAAGCTTTTTCTTGTCATTTGGTTTGGTGTCTAATTTGTAAATCGTGAAGTTAAATTAACATTACACCCGTGTTCTTTCCACAATTAAAATATTGTTAATAGCTCCTTTTGTCTCTGTTAAATCAACTCAGCTGCCTCCTGACAGCAGATATGCAAAACTTGACAGACAGGGACATGTTATTCGTTACCTATTTAAATAAAGTTTGCTATATTATGTTCGTATTTAGGTTCACGTTTAAGTCATGTGGAACTGACATAGATTGCCGATTCCTACAGACGTTAGAGATTCAACTGCCGTAAATGAATCAATTAAAAACTACAGGAACTGCTTCATGGTAATTATGGACCTTTGGAGCACAACCAGCAGCAGCAGTTTAAAGGTCACCGGCCATACTCCAACAGTTTTCTTTTTACATCAGATTTGCATTACATGATTAAAAGTAGTTGCACTCGCACAAAATGAACAAAAAAATTATCAAGTGTAAAGAAGAAATAATTTAATTACTCGAAATAGAAATATAAAACGCTGTTACTTCCCCTTAGTTACGCTTTCCCACCTACAGAGGACGCTAACCGGAAATGATGTACATTTATCCCCACAAGACGAAGCACATGCTTCTTGTTGTCTTAAAATGAAAAACTAAAACTATGGATAGAAACATTTAGATAAAACTACTGAAAACTAATTTAAGCCTTATATCGATATGCGTGCACGACGCACTATAATAATATCACACGTTTGTACAATATAGGTGGCCAGTGACCTTTAAGGTACTGAATATTCTGCGCAAACTCGACAGTCTGGTGATGATGCAAGACCTTATGGTCAAATCCAGCTACAGCAGCTTGCTGACGATGATTGGTCCAAAAGCAAAAGACGACCAAACTGTGTCCAATTAAGACGCAGGGCAATAGACAATTCTTTTTACAAGTTTGTAGCTATCGTACAAATGCAATACAAAACAAGTTCGTTATTTTTAATGTATTATAAGACGCTGATGATCAGCAATTTTTTTCAGATTTCGTTCCATAGCTACGCTGAAGTGGGTGCATCTCGATTTTCGCTAATAGACATAAAGCTTGCACAAAAACAACTGGTACGTGATAAGTGCAGTTCGTTAGGCATGTTTGTATGGAAACGGATGCAGAGTGAAGCTGAACAAGTCGAATGACCTGATGGTTTTAGGTCATTCAAGTAATATACAACCCTTTCCCTGATTTTTTAAAAATTTTGGACTTGGATTTTCTTATCAGAAACCATGCTATAATATTTACCTGTCCCCCCATCCCCCCCCCCTCCGTAGTTTATAGCACTGTTGCGATTTTCAAACAAACAAACACAAATGATCCAGGATATAAACATTCACAACAGTAACGTCATTTCATTCATGGATTACTTCAAACCCGATTTTCACACAGGGGTCCTTAACATTGTCATCGTGTTAGTGTTTCAAACCAAACATAATTTTCAGTGCAAACAACTAGTTTGCTTCCTCCTTTTTCCTGTTTCTGGAGAAGTCCATTTTTTGTTAAGGGATAAGGTTCGTTGAAGACACTATCGTTTTCATCCAATATTTGCAGAGTCTAGTTTACATACTTCTCCCCAAAACGTAAACACAATAAACTGGGCAAGCATTCAAAGGACATAACTCCAAAGTTAGGGAAATTTACTTAGCTACTTGGAGTTTAATAAACACAATGCACAAATACCACCCTGTTAAAAGACATTGGAAAACAATGCGTTCAACAATCTCGTGGTTTATCTCGGCTAAACAGGGTTGAATTCTAAGTTCATGCATATTCGTTGTTTTATGTGTTTATGGTTATTATAAGAACGATCTATATCAGAGTATGCTCAAAATCTGCTTAAAATAAATAAACAGAGAACATGTTATAACACTTCCACATTAGTGACTCCAATACTACGAAATTATGTCCTGTAAGATAGACATCTGCGATAACAGCGCTACAATGAGGTCGTGCACCTTCATCACAGCTACCATGAATTATATCCCGGATAAGTAGTACAAACTAATCCTGCAGACAATAAATTCTTTCCCAAATTTAGAATGTGAACCAAGGGGAAAATATTCAAATATATGCATGAACTGGTGGGGGTGCGGTGTATAATTTACAAGACTAAAACCAGAAATAATCAGAATGATAAATTTATAAAATGCACGATATATCTTCTGTCCAGAAATAATGGAATGTGGGAATACACTCAATATGGGTTTGTGTTCTATCACCACTCGACTGAAAACAAAAACAGCATGTTACCAGAATCATATAATTGGTAATTGCACGGTATGTATGTATGTATGTATGGTTATTAACGGAACATCATCTCCAGTGATAGTGTCAAGTTTGCTTGTTACATACTTGGGAAAAGAAAACCTTCCAAGAACTAGTAAACATGCAGTTGAAAGATGGCCGAGTTGTCTAAGGTGCATACATTTACAGATCATTTACAGATCACCACTATCAGCGTAGGTTACGAACATTTTGAAAGTTAAAGACGATACAACTACACGGTAAATGATTCATATGCATTAATATAGTAATTTTATTTGATTTGGCTTAAAACGTGTTTTATATAGCAGAAAAGTGAAAGCGTTTCCCACAGATTCATCCAACTTAAAAAAAGTCTTGTCCATAAGAAGTACAAAACGCATGATATAAAAGACACTTAACTGATATAAGAGTGTGTGTGCAAGAACTAAGATGAGTTAAAGCAATCAATGTTTGAAGTGGGGTTATAAGAAGTACAGGAAGGTGAGGCGCCACGTGTGAATGAGATACATACAAGCACTTAAATACATGTATACAAATATATTAACAGTTCTTATGTTATGGAACTACTTTTCAGTTTCATTCCTGGACGAATAAGTTTAATCATATATCAGCAGTATTATTATAGCTTCAGATATATAATCACATACTCGGCACTATTTGCAACTCTTCCTTGAAATGGAATAACACCAAAAGCAATGGTCCGCTCAGAAAATCGCGTAGATAATTTTGTTAGAAAATTAAAAATAGAGAAATCAGGTAAATATCAGAGGCAAACAATGATGATCTGTGGATTTGATTATGGTGATATTTTTTCCAATAGTTTACTGGACATTATTATTTAATTTGCACCTTGTTGTTATATTACTGTTACAAGCCAGGGGTCTTTGCTTGACCGAGCGGTGTCAAACCCTGGCGCGATTCCCGCTAGAAGTCATAAGTTTACCCCAAATTTCCAAAGACTTCTATACAACTTCAGTTGTAAGTTAGAAAGCCCGACGTGTCCATTCTATTCATAAATTTTACTTTAATCAATGTAAAACCACAGATTTCCCAACATGCCAAATATCTATCAACCGCAGGTTTGCATAGTTTCCCTTCATCAACTTTCCGTACCGTCAGCAGTTCACGCCGTAGAAACTCTACAAATATCCCCTACCACAGGGAACTGTTTTAACTACGCCACCTTAGGCCAGTCAATCCAAGGTTCCAAGGCACATTACACCAATACAACTACATCACATTTGCCACCATGGCGACATAAACGGTATCTGCAGAGTCCCTTCTCATTTTATTCCATTGTGTAATTTACCGGTTTCCTACCGTAAATACTGCCACTGCAGTCACAACACCAAGGTACACTACTAGATTTTATTAAGGACTACATTATGACAGGGACAGTCATGCGGTTTGGGTCTAATTCGCTACTCACTGACCATGGCATCATGGAAACTCACTAATACTTTCTCTCCGTGACGTTTGCTCCTAATAATTGGCCAATTATTTCGGGCTAAGGAATATTTCCATTGCACCGAATTCCAATAATCAAACAAGTAAAATCACACAAATCTAAGAATTCCTTAAACGGGGCGCTATAACCAAATGCGCATCTCCAAAATTTATTACATTACTTTTTCTCCTCCTCCTCTTCGTCTTCTTTTCTTTTCTTTTTTTCTTCATAAAACAGAATGTAGTTCGTTGTAGAAAGGATGTTGTCTTTTCCATACGTCAATCTCGTAAGGTCGCACGTCAAGGATGCATAACATTTCACAGGAAATTGTGAATAGTGTTCTGTTTCAGACTGACCAAATTGATGGCTACATACAGAGTTATGTCCTTTTCATCATAAAAGGCATTTCTTCTGGTGACCCTGAGTCTTAGAGTGTTTATTTTAACACACATACATACATAATTTCTCTCTCTCTCTCTCTCTCTCTCTCTCTCTCTCTCTCTCTCTCTCTCTCTCAACACATTGGTATATGTAATATTGGATTATTTTTCAAACAGGAAAAAAGAAAATAAACCCACATGAAATACGTAAGGGTTCAACATTTGTAGTTCTTGGAAGTCGTGTAAGCTTCGAAATCAGTCTGTACTGAATGTTTTGTTTGTAAGACTCTAATAAATCTGTATTGAACATTAAAAATGTTCGTAACCTCTCTGATTTAGCCTCTGTCTTGCCATTATTTATACACTTAAAACACTAACCCCTGGAGATTCGTTTCAGTTTTGCAGGAAAAGAATTTTTGAGGTAACTTCAGAATACATCCAAATACATTTGCTTACAAGAGATTTTCGTTTAAATGGATGTCCATGTGTATAAAAGACGTTATTTTCGATTTTGCTGTTTTGCTTGTGCAAGTGTAGAATGCTAAAATTTTGACTTTTTTTTTTTGCGTATTGAACCCATGATTATTGTGCCCTCCTTCTTGCTTTGCTTTAGATCTCAAGCCAAGTGCTTATATTCCAGACACAAACTCCAGTTCCAAAAACCGGTGACTTTTCGCCTAAAATAATCAGGTCTCAAACATTTTCTTGTTCCCGCTTTATTTTGTAATGCGAGTATAACGTCCACATTATTTGGTATCGTTATCAAGCTACATGTCTACTTTTCTGTAACACCACCCATGTTGGTGCATAATAAATGACGTTGACGGTACGGCGTTCGGACGTAGGGTACAACTTCATGACGCGTAAAGGTTGCACGCGGGTTAATGAACTAACAAGTGCATGGGAAATTCCTTACTAATTGTCAAGTATTGCTTGTTGTTTTGTTATTTCTATGCACTATTAATTCACAAATGATCAAATAGGTAAGGAATATTCAAATTTGGTGAGGTTATCGAAGTTCACCCATTAACCAAAAATATGACCATTAGTCGTCAAGTGAGAATGAATCTTATTCTCCTTTAGTTCAATGAAGTCACGCACAAAACTATAACATTTTCTGTTTAACATTTCACACAAATATTTTGCTTGAATCTTTGTTGAGATCTGTTTTCTTGAAATATATCTCAGCTTGATTTATGTGGGACAGAAAACTAACAATAGTTTGGATACACCCTTTCCTGACTTATCCAAGATCATGGAACGTAAAATATAAATTTTTGGTCACATAGACTCCTTGTATCGCAACAATGGAAATTATGATTTAACCAGAGTTAATAGATTTTGGTGACTCATGAATGCTCGGATTGGATTATAACTTTCCGATAAATTTGGTGTGGGGTATTGATAATTAGTAGCAGCCACCGTTGCCGTCGTTTAGAACAGAGTTAGTTTGAGGGGCCAAATAATTTATGGGCATATTAAGACAGTTCTAGTTTAACAACCCCAAGAAGTTCACCGACTACCAAGAATAACTAAAACTACTACAACTGTACCTACAATACACGAGATACGCCTAAAATGTGCTTTAGGATTTATACAGTGATATACAATCTACATTCACGCACGCGAATTAACTTCATTTTACATAATACATATTTCTTTCAGAAAAGTGTCTGTGCAAAATTATTATTACAATAACCCCTTTATGTAGTGCCTCTCTAGGGCAAGAAAAATCGCACCGAATTATCAAAATTAGAACATTTCTTTTCGTTTAATGTGTACAATATATGATTAAATTTAACTTGTCTATCCAGCTGAGTCGAAACATATTATTTCATATCCACCTACAGTATGTCTGAATCGAAACATATTATTTTATATCCAATAGCTTAATATTATGTGGCATAGGTTTAGCTTTCAGGAAATTTAGAACAAACGGATAGAAAGAAAGAGCAATGTTTTACATTTTCACTTACTTCTAAGACTGAAGATTGCTTCCGTGCATTGAACAGCTCTCTACCAAGCCCCATCACCTTGTGACGATATTGAGAAAAGAAGCAATACATGCACTCTAGACGTGGTGAAAGTCCACGCCAAACAATACGGGATAATTGGGCTTCACTTCCTCCCATTCACCTCACCCACCCCAATATCTCACTGCTAATAATTTGTGCGTACCGCAGTAAGTGAACAGTAATCGCTATTTCAATATTGCCAAGACTAGAATCAAACACCAAGGGTAACGTTGTAAACAGACAGTTATATTCATATATAATCCAAGAAGATATTTTTGCTCGAAATTCCTTTGCAAGAATATGGTCAAGAACCAATGGAATGCATTGCTATTTCAATATTGCCAAGACTAGAATCAAACACCAAGGGTAACGTTGTAAACAGACAGTTATATTCATATATAATCCAAGAAGATATTTTTGCCCGAAATTCCTTTGCAAGAATATGGTCAAGAACCAATGGAATGCAGATAGTTATGTTCCAAACCTATTAAAATGCACAATATTTAGGAAGATAAAGCCTCCCAAGCAAAAGTGTACCTGCGCAAAACAAGATAGAATATTATATTTAACGGTTTAAAAATTATGCCAAATGTATATAAAACTAACAGAGAAAGGTACCACAGTCGAAATCCCGAGACCATGAATAAAAGTTTTTGAAGAGACTGCAGTCCGTTAAATATTACAAGACTTTCTCGGGTGATACAATTACTTAAAGTAGTTCACATAAAATACTTCTCTCACAGGGTGGAAATCGACATATCGACAAGAATGTGCTCTGTTGTTAGTGGACATTGGCAGGATTCATGCTCCAGTCGATGTTCACGTTCAGGTGATAAACATGCGTCAGGTCTGTGTGTCCGACACGCGTTCGGAACATCCATCACCACCACATATCTTCGGTTTGTTCAATACAAGGGATACCACTCACTTATAGTTTTTTTGCTTGTTTGTTTGTTTTAGTTTCTGAAGTTTGTTTATCAAGCTTTCATTCCACAGATTACCAAACATGACGAACATGCTGATTTATTAAATATATCAAGTCAGTATATGAAATTTTCCATTCGAAAAAACTAATGGTTGCAGGGCATATATATCTTCTTTATCCGCTGTTTCATTACGCTGTAAGCCAGTGTGACTAGGCAGCCAGCAGTATAGAACATTTTCATCAGATTGTATGAGAACCTCATGTTGCTAAAATATCTTGGATATTTACGGGGTGTTCAAATTTAAATCATCTGTAGGTTTTTAATGTGGAAAGTGAATTTGAGTATGGCCGTAATTTCTGCATTGCAATTGAAGCTTTATCTGGATTTCTTCTGGAGATGGTGCAGTTGGGTTTCGCAAAGGTAGCTCATCTTCGTCTCTATCGTTTGAACCGTTTGTATACGGGATGTATGGCAAAGATAGGAATATCTGAGTTCATTGAATTTACGATGTGAAAGGAGAGGATTTGTTGAAGATTATTTGAATAACAAGAGTCGACAACTATTTCAGTAGATTTTGATAACTACATTGGTGACTTGGAAATACAGAACTTTGCGTTGTTTTCAAGGGAGGTATTATATTCAAACTTGGGACTAATTCATATGCCAAAATGTGGAATAAAGTTTGGTTTATGAACCTTCAAAGTTTGCTCTTTGGGCCTAAACACCAAATCAAATGATTAGTCTAGATAGACAAAAAGCTTGTTTTGTAGCGTACTGAAGAGCTAGTTTCCATTCGTCTAACGTAAAGTGATGGTTTACGGGCATCAGAAGAAAGGCTGTCTGAAAAGGAAGCTCTAACTACACACAGAAACAGTCTAAGTCCCTGATTAGATATTGAATAATGCATATGGAGGTAGGATTTTCAGGTTGATATATGCACAATCGAGCAATAGCCAATTTTCGATTTTACCAGTACAGCCGGTGCAGTACTTTCCAAACACATCTTCTATCTGTGTTTTCCATGAGTTATATTAAATCCACGACTTATTAACACTTGTCCCTGATGTATTGAATATGTGAAAGAAACGTTAGTTCACGGTCGAACTAAGGATTGAAAATTTGTTCTCCTTCACAACAGGAACAAGAAAACTGTAATGATAGAGCGTTGTGTCATCATGAATGCAATGTAATCGGCAGAAATGCATACAGTTTTTGATCTGGAAAAGATGAAGCCGTTTTCTGATGCCCATTACGGAACTTTGTTTATGATCATCTGTGGTTGAAGTTCAATAGCGTGCATTCTCTTGATCTATTACAGATCAAGAGGTCATCGACATAAAATAAGTAGTCATTTCCTGGATTAAGGCATTTCACTATGCTGTTAATTTTCATGTTGAATTGGGTGATTCACCATATACCGCCCTGATGTACATCCATCACTTGAGGATAGCTTACAAAAGATTGTGATGCATACCTTAACTGCAATATTTCTCTTTCCAAAAGGTGGAGACATAGTTAGGCAAAGTCCTCTTAGACCTAGGTTGAACAGGTCTTTCATTATGCCGTACTTCCATTTGCTGTCATAAGCTTTCTCAAAGTTGAAAAAGACGGCAACTATACTGTCTATCATTATGAAAGCATCGCTCCTAAATGTTTAAAGTGTGACAAAATGGTCTAGTGTGCTTCTGTGACGTATGAATCCAAATTGAACGTCAAATAGTAGGTTGTTGGATTAGAGAAGCCTGAGTAGTTTAGCGTGTATCATCTATTCCATCGTTTTGCAAATGCAACTTGTTTGTGATATGTGGCGATAGTTGGATGGATCGTTCAGGTTTGGGTACTGATATCATCGATGCTTCTCGATACGACCGCGGGAAGCCGCCAGATGCCAAAATTTATTTGAAAATGTTCAGCAATATAGTTAGAGCTATGTTAGGCAAAAATGTTTCAGGAGATGACAGTGGAAATCATCTGGTCCTTCTAATGTGTTATGAGCTTGACATTAAGAGCCTGTCAACTGTCTGAGAGTAAATTTGTTTTTAATCTTCAGCAATACCAGATCTGAAATCTAGCGAAACCCTTCCGTTCATGTTTTGGACGCGGTGAAAGGTCTCAAAATAATTATTTTCTGAGAAGCTCTTAGACAATTTTCGGCCAATGTTGGTCAGATTCCTGGTACGGACGTGACCATTTCATCAGCGTTTTTAAAATCCTTGATATAGCTTCTTCAAAGTTTTCCAACGATGTTTATTTACACTATATTCCATGCTGATTTGATACAGGCACTCTAGTTCCGACTAGAGATATAGAATCTCCATGTTTTCCTCTTGCTCTCTCTAATGGTGTGGAGAGCGTTAACTCGATATAGACTGTAATTAATCAGATAATCAGTTGTTGGATTGCCACTGAAATGATTAAGGGCATATTTTTCTTCCCTAATAGCGTCGGATTGCATCATTAAACCATGGTTTGTTTACACGTTTATAAATCTGCGAAGGTTTTGGTGTTGTATCTCCAGCAAGATTTTGGAGTATCTTTGTAGATAGGATCTACTTCGATGTCAAAACGATCAGCCGTCCATATTGACTCGCAAAAGGATTTAAACGTTTTCCAGTATGTCGTGTTCAATTATGAACTCTATCCGAGTTCATTAGGTTTGGGAATATTGCTTCTTAAAGATATTAGAAAGTAGCCACTACCAAATAGGTCGTCAGCAACAGAAGTAAAGTAAATAATGTCGTAGTACAGATCGTAAAATCTAAGAACGAGTAGGATCCCACGGCAAGATGCGGGTAGGTATAAGACGTCTTATTAAAAAGCAAACAGTGTGTTTTGAAATAATTCTTCAAACTTCTTCCTTCTTTTTGCAAATATATTTACAGTTCCAACCTGTCCTGTGGCGGTTAAATTTTAAGCAAAAGCCGCAGCAACTCTTTAATAAGATGGTGAATATTACGTTTATTGATTAGAGTGCTTAGAGGGATATTTTACTGGCACACGAACGGCTGCGGAAGAGTAGTATAAGTAGAATTCAGATTAAGTTGGTTTGAGGAGCTGTTTATGATAATGGACACTCCTCCAGTACCTATGTCAGTATGTGTTGAAGAGTCGCTGTACTTGGTTAAGGTTCTGACGTTAACACTCTCGCGTTCCGAAAGAAAAGTATCCACAAGCAGACATATATTGGACCATGTTCTTGAAGTAATTTCATTAATATTTGTTTCTAATCCTCGGCAATTCCATTGCATTATTTTGTCAGACATATTTATGAGTTGGGAGGGCGGTGATTATGAGACTTCTGGGGGCTTTTCCTGGCGTGATACTTCCACACCGATGTTCCACTAAGTGGTGTCTCTAGAGTACAAGAAATGGTCTGCCTATCAATTTGCACAACATAATGTTTCAGTATAGGATGATCCATCGTGACCATCCCATCCCCATCTTGGACAAACTTGTTTCTTTTTGCAAACACTTTGTGGGGATCATTTCTCCGGTAGTAAAATGATCGCAAAGGACATAGAATGAAAAGGTCAACTGCGACGCTCAAGCACCTAGCTTTTTTCGATGAAAGTAATGCGACACAGTCAAACATTAGATTGTAGCTTCATGTTAGAATCACCATGCCGTTATGGCGAATCATGATTCTTTTCACCTATAATACATTTTCAGATCTGATATCTTCTAGCATTTCACACTCACTGCAACCATTTAGATCTCTAGTTCATATGACTTCTCTTGAGGAGCTGAGATATTTGTGCGGAAATACCTTAATTGGCATCTCCACAAATTGCATAGATTGGAGATGAATGTCAGAGTGAGTTTTGCAGTTACACTCAGCACTTATTTGGTCCGAATGATTTTATTCACGTAAGGTGATAGTTCCGTTAGATTTAAATTCTCGTGATTGGGTTCAGTGATGAGAAATAGTGACAAATTTAATTGACGCAGAAAATGTACCTTCTCCGAGTCACTGGATGAATTATTCGTGGTTCGTCTGAGAGCAGATCTCGCAACATTCGTTAGGGTTTTGCTGTTTTTTCGTTATAGTATGATAAAGAATTCATCACCTTTGCTCTCTACTCACATCGAAGCCCAACAAGGGTACATACGTTTACGCTCATTTTGTGCGTTTCTCATGTTAGGGATATACAAGACTATATACTGAAAAGCAAAAACGTTCCTCGATTGATCCTGGTAATCTTTAGTGGACAACAATATGGTGACTAATCCCTTTTAATTCTGTGTTAAACAGTTAAGCTGAATATCTTTAACATACTTCCCAAAGCTTGGAATGACTAGTCGATTTATCAGACCCAGTCCGTCTAACCACCTGTCTAGCTGAAGTTGATGCCAAATTCGTGTGTTGCATGGCAGAGGCAACCTTCGGCCTCTCCTCTACTCAGTCACCAGGGTTCTTCCCTCAAACAACACGGGATGCAGCCACATCAATCAGTTTTTCTCCACTCTGTTGTCTGTTACGAAATGCAGCAATGACGTATTGGTTCCATTTTACAACCCCAAACCCACAGTGAGGAAATGTTTTCGTAGCCCTAAGATACATAAAAACGCCTCGGATAAGTTGTTAAATTGATTCACGAGCTCTTCAAATAACAGCGTTGGAGTGAATCATTTACCTTATTGGAGTGCAAACCTGTTAGGTGAATCATTTTTAAATGATAATATACATCCTGCAAAAATAACTTCTAAGTCTGAATTTTATTAAAGGTGACTACCCACGCATGACATCTAGGTCGGGTATATTCATCTAAGCGATGTTTTCGCCAGGGGCATAAAATTGTTTTAACCTTCGGCGTTCTACTTTTACGGATTATACTGACACTTGATATTAGAGTTGAAAGCAATGTACAAACTAACTTATTAATACTTAAACTAGGAATTTTACTTATATTTAAACTTACACTTCGTCTCTTTGAATTTGTTGAAGCGAACCCCACCACAGTGTATCACCCCACCCAACTCCACGCTAACGTAAGAAACAAGGATATAAAAATATACTTGAGATAATATCTGGAGCTCCATTAAATTGAACAGTAAGACTATTACGAAATGAATAGGTGCATCCAGCCCATAGTTCTTGATTTAATCCGTAACGTCCCAGTCTCATCTACATAATTAATTGATTTTTTTTCTAGCGAGCAGTACACTCGATAAATATAATATATATGAAAGGTATATAAAACTCTTTGAGATGTTAATATATTTCCCAAGAGTAGATGCAGCAAACTTATTGATGTTGATATGTTTGTTTTGCCTGGCTCGAGTTCGTTTATTTTCGTATTTATTTATTTATTTATTTTTTTTCATTTTTTTATTTTTTTCTTTTCATCGGATTCATATTTGATTTTTTGCTGCTGTTTGCAATGTTGAGAATTACTAAATGATGGAACATTAATTATGCTTATACAGCATACTGCAGAAATAAATTATACGGTTTTTTCTAAGCATTCGATATTAACATTATCAACATATGCAAATAAAGCGATGCTGACAATGATGTTCACAAATCAACTTCAAAGTAATGATATCAAAAGGGACAATAATTCTCACGATCTCTCTGGGGGATTTTCGCATGATAAATACTTGCATTATTACACACAAGTGTTCTTTCTTGTCTATATCGAAGTTTGTTGATTTTATGATTCCGTGCAATCAAAGTCAAATCATTTTATATACGTTCCATACAGAATGTGTTCCAAGCCAGAGGTTTTTTGCAATATACTTGTTCGTCACATTCGCTGCTTGATTTTATCAGCAAGTCCATGGCGTTTTGTCTGCAGGGGATTATACTCATTTTACAATATTTTAAACGTATTTTCCGCTACCTACATGAAAGAACATAAAGAATGACTTTGACACGTGTCATGACTGTCGTATCCAGTAAACGTAAATCAAACATTTTATCTATTGGTTGTCCTGGGTTTTACATAAAAATCAATTTGAAGTCGACTGAGTATTGAACTCTTATCTTTATTGTTTACGAGGTTAAATGCAACTTTGACTTCAAATGCAAATATTAGAGCACTGCTTTGAAAATACCATTGTCTTCTCTGACAAAGTAAGTTTTCAGTCACCATCCTCTTTAACTTTTTTTTTTTACCGATTGTATTAGATTTATGAAGCGACCACTTGCTTTTAATTTGCTTTATTTGCTTTTTTACTTCGCTATGTTTTTCCAGTCAAAAGAAGTATGGGGAAATATACAACATTTTTATTGAATACAACACCTGCGTGTTAATTTATCAATGTACGTGTACAGCTCGGGTGCAACTCTTTATATGTAACATTACTCCTTCTTCCTCCTCTTGTTCTTCTCCTTCTTCTTCTTTCTCTTCTTGCGAGTAAGACACGATGGTAGCCAGGAGAGATGAGCAGGTGCAATTGTATTATATACTATCATCAAATTTAGTATGTACAAATCTAGAGAAATATATTTGAATTTTGAAAAAAATAATTGACATCTAAAGTCTAAACTGTATGGAGTCTTTTGCTGACACAACTGCAGAACCATCTGTAGTTTTATAGAACGTTTTGTCATGGGAAACTCAACTTAAACATACAAAACAAAAACTTAGCACAAAATCTTCGATAACATTTGGACTCCTACATGTTCGAATCACTAAGTGAAAATTACACCAAGTATAACAGTATAAAATTGTGCAAAAAATATAGACGAGCGGGTTCTTGTGTCTACCACATTTCGAACCAGAATGCCATCGTGATAAATCAACACTGTTGACACCTTAGAACCAGAATGCCAAGTTGACACTAACGCAACATGGTCTGTTTCAATATAGACCACAAAAGGAATCTGAAAAATATCGGAGTTGTGTAAGCAAATAATATTACCGATTACGTAAGGAAGGTTGGTGATTTTCATTTTTCATATAAAGGCAATTTATGGAATTCCATAGTCTTTATGTTTGATTGTTGTTGCATTACTAATTGGTTCCTCTTTCAGATGTCTGCTTGACATTAGGCTGAACCCCAGTCATGGAATCATCAGCTTTCCCGGCACCTAAAAGTTAATAGAACAATTCAGAAATTTAATCATTGAAAAAATCTTTCTTTTCATTTAGGTAAAATATACAGGACATGCCTAATTGATTTAAAACAGATTATGTTTCTAAAGCTATAAGTCATCACAGGTTCTGATCTCCAGGAAACGTTAAAATCTTATCTCTCTCTCTCTCTCTCTCTCTCTCTCTCTCTCTCTCTCTCTCTCTTTATATATATATATATATATATATATGTGTGTGTGTGTGTGTGTGTGTGTGTGTGTGTGTGTGTGTGTGTGTGTGCAGTTTCCTGTATCCGCCAGTAACCATATAAGTTTTAATAGAATTTTTGTTTGTAGTGTATCGTAATATTAATATCGTCCTTTCTTTCACGTCAATGTATAGATTGTCTCTGACTGTTACGAATTATTGTCGATGAAAATTCTGCAAAGGTCTGGTGCAAACTATTGCTTGAGAAGACAAAAACAGAAGAAGAATCTCAAAAGCCATGGTTTGTGATACTTCTCTCAACACCTACCATAACTATATTTACAGTTTCTCTTCTCTTTAAAATAGAATGTATGAACCTTTATAAAGAAAAGTTCCAATACATACATTATTCGATAACTGTGTTTTGTTCTTCTCCTGTGTGTGCTTAAATATTGGAGAAAAGAGTTTTTTTATTTTACAATGAAGGCCATTTTATTTTTCTTAACGTGTAGTTGACTGTAGAATCAATAATTTTCTTTAGTTTTACATCCTCGTAATATTTTATGTGATATTCATTTTATGCACTTGTGGATTTAATATAATTACCAGCATTAAAGGAACTATTGTGCAAACTGTTATTTGTTTATCAGTATACTTCTGCTCAAAGAAAGCCAGAGATGCCGATTGACTACTGTTTAATTGTAATTGTAATTGAGACATACTAGTTGCGTCCGTGGATTCCAATGGTTGTTTTTTCTCAGCGACTGTGGATCCATCGCGAACTGTAGTTTCTGCAGGCCCTTATGTAAAATAGAAACATTATTCAATAACATGTGTGCTTGGAAGACAGAGACATTGTATTGAACCGATAACCGTGTATTCTGTCCGCTCGATTCTGTTTAATGCACACGCAATAATGAAATTTTTTTTATATATTGAGTAGATCTACCAAGAAGAATCATATAAATATTAGTTAGACGACATTACCACAATGCTAGGATGCACAATACATTTGCTTCTGTATATAAAGCAGTTTTAAATTACACTTTTGTAAATAGCACTTTCCTTAATTCCAGTCATGTGATGTAAGTGCAAACGCACTCCATTACTCCATTGAATAATTACTCTAGTACATAAAATGTAGCGGTTAATCTTGTAGATTTCAAACATAGTTTGCACACTTCTTCCTAATAATTACAGAAATATTGCTTGTTATGTTTCATTGCAGTATTGAGAAAATACAAAGGCGAGTATTTACGCTAGGCTAAAACTTGAAGAATATAGTTATCCTGGTGCTGTGGTACGTTGATTGTTTTGAAGCGTATATCAGGAGTAGAAACTATCATATCTGCCAATAGGAAATATGAGTTTAACAAATCAGGCAAGTATGATGCCAATGCAGTGTGTTTTACCTAGTTCCATATATGATATATCTGTAACTATTTTTATCACCATAACGATCTTTTTGTATCAGAAATATAAATAACTATGCTTTTTCTATCACCAGACGTTCCAGTATAACAACACCCTTAATCCTATTGTAACGCATTTGTTGATATTACAAGGGGTCAAAGACATTTACGAGGACTTATAGAAAGCTTGTATATGTACATTTGATCAGTAGTGTCTGCACATTCACTCAAATTAAGTCGGCCTGAGCGAGAGAGAGACTCTTTACTAAATAAAGTGCATAAAGATCATGAGCAAGTTTAAGAACGAGCTATTTCTACAAGAACGTTATAATATCACCATTGACTGAACGTTTTGGTGATCTTGCTGTATTTAAGCAGTGTTCTTAGAACAGCTCAGTATGCAATCCGCTCTACAACTGCTTCTGACTGTAGAGAAGTGCACAATCTTCCGATGTTTTCATGACATTGTTTTACATTTCATAATATAGGCTACCAATGGTTGAATAATCAGGTGTTAACATTATTTCTTTTCAATGTTTGAGAAAATTGCTATAATGTAATTGATGTCACCTATATTCTTCATATATACTTATAACCAAAATAATTACATTGACATCAAAACTATATATATATTTTGTTACAAAGAACAATATTTCGTAAAACGTAAGAAATTAGTTTCCTTTTCTAGCTTTGCTATATGCCTTCGTTTCCTTGAGGACATGTGCGTGGCAATAATATAGTCTCGCATACCTGTCGTGTGAATAAATGAATAGGTTAGAATTGTAATTTGGCACCTTCCAGTTATATGCAAAATAGGTGTATAGGCTAATTGAGTAAATAGGGTCTGCTTGCATTCCAAAGTATCATATTTGATGATCGTTTTATTCGAAAAGATGATGATTAATCTAAGTTACTGCATGCACTATCAAGCAGTATAATACTTCTGCATTGATACGTGAACAAGATACATAGTAATATGTTGCAATATAACATGCAGGTTACACATTTACACAGTGATGTGTCTATACACGTTTGCATATGCCCAGTTTCATTGCACAAGTCATGTAATAAATATCGTATTGATTCTATTACATTCTAACTTCATCCTAAATAGATACAAGTAGACCATGGGAAATATGGATTAAATTTGCCCTTTTCCATTCTCATCTGTATTTTTTTTTTTTTTTTTTTTTTTTTTTTTTCCTTTTTAGTTTCCAGCTGTTGTTCGAGGCAGGAAAATAGTAATAACCTAGATGAATCTTTCTGTAAGAAGTGCTTAGAATTTAAATATAAATAAATGATAGTGAATAACTGATTTTAGATATAAATAAATGACAGTTAGGGCTATTGCTCTGAGGCACTATATTAATGACTTACCTGTCTCTTTGATGGTTGAAGATTTCATCTTGTCTTCGGCCTCAGGTCTGCTGTGTTGACGATTTTTCTGTAACCCTAATCCTGCAAATACACGTGGATGCATAATTAAGTTCTATCTGCAAATCCTTATGTATGACATGAAGTTTAAATTGTCAAACAACAACAGCAGAAAGCCATTCTGATAAATAATCTGTGTATCTAAATAAATGAGAAATTCCAAATGTTTCTTCGAAAATGTGTTATAAAACTGGAGCATTAAATGATGTCGACATGAAAATTGGTGTAGAAATCTAGTGTGTATGTTCCGACGTGTATAACTTTTACTCTAGTGTACAGGTCCAGAAGAAATTAATCACGTCATCAGTCTGCTATTAAATTCAAAAACATGCACGCCTAACATCGAATTATAAACTAACGTTTGATTGTTTCCCTCGCCATCGTTTTGCAATCATATTCAATGAAATGTAACTGCA
>JAECUM010007273.1:0-62065 GCA_016617855.1 Megalonaias nervosa | reverse complement strand
TTCAAATTTATGAAACAAACATTAACAAATAGGAGTGCAACACTGGTATCAAACCAGGCTAAGCGTATCCATTTGTATGGGTTACAGATTACTTTAACAAGTGTCAAACCAGGCCAAGAGTATCCATTAGTATGGGTTATAGCATACATCAACCAGTGTCAAACCAGACTAAGTGTATTCATTAGTATGGATTATCGCTACAAAAACCTGTGTTGAATCAGTCTACGCTAACCTACTAGTATTATATAGCTTGCAGAAACCAGTAGTCGGCTTTCTAATCGCCCCATAAATATATCTGCATATGAGGAAATCATCTGAGTCCCCTTGGACGTTCCGTTTATCTGGAACATTGTTCTTCCCATTGAACCCAAGATTAAAAAATTTAGGGATTATGTCCAGTAGTTTCTTTGCATTGCGTCTTCACAGTTATTGTTTCCCAGGGTTCTCGATGGTGACGGGTCGCTGTCTTTACTTTACACAAGTTAGTCCATTATTAGGCTGATAACTCAGCCCACACGTTTAATGATATTGACTGGAATTTTAGAGGCTGATATCGCCTATTCATTAAAACCTGCAAGAATCTGCAGACAATCTTGTCTGTACACATCGGTGTACGCCATTTTTCAGCACATGATAGATTATATATACTTGCCAGTGTATTTGGTGGACGAAGACCCAGGAAAACTCGTGAAGAACCACCGAGCCAAGGGAAGCTACTGTCAATCTTTCTCACATACCCACTTTGATCAAGCCCGAGACTAGAACCCATACAGACTGAAGTAAGATGTCAGTGGTCTGTAAAGGTCGGCGCCTTAGACCACATGACCACCCAGTGCCCCTATTAATAGTGTCGATAGTAATTTGTAGGTTGTAGTGTCAACAATTCTTATTTTTTCAACAAGCTCTCAAATGTCAGCACAGTTTCTAGTATAAACTTAATCAACCCAGCAGCAATTAGCAAATTCATCTTCCTTAGGGATATGACCATTTGATGCGGAGGAGGGCTGCGATTTTCTTTTGAGCTGATATATTTTCTTTTCTTTTATCTCATGATAATTATTTTTTCAAATACTACAATATGTCATTTGCTAAAATCAGAGCAGGATATTTTTCCAGCTATTAACAGACGGAGATTTAAAAAGTCAGGACCCTTTCCTAGAACATTACAGTACTGGTCTGTAATATAAATGCGTTAACCCGTGGTACGTATCACAGTATGTTTAGAAATACCGTGGTATACACCATGACACAAATTTTTTCGTGGTACCCAACTCTACCTCATTCATTCAAGATATAATGGACTAGTCCAATAAATCACCCCCCACCAAACAAGAAAATCTGTGTTGATACTGACGGACGATATGTAGGTATGATGTCACCTGTTTATTACAATATGAAATTGTCCTGCATGGAAATTTTTCCGAAACACACCTTCGAACCCTTTAGACGCTTACCGGTATTTGGTGATAGCCATATCTAGCGCGGTATTCAAAATGGCCATAAGACAGAAGGTTGTGCTATTAAAGTGGATTTACAAGTCGCCAAACATAGGATTTGATACGGAAATATTATGTACATATCGCCAAAAGAACCCTTCAGCAGCCGGTTGCTCAACAGCCGCGAGAAATACCGGTGGGTGTATTATATAACTAACAAACAACACTATTGATATAACAGGCTGGGGAACTTTTAAACTGTGAGTGGGATACCAACATCCAGGCAAGATATTTATCAGAGTGGGCCAGTAAACAGAAAACGCACTTACTCAACAAACGAGAAAATACTTAGTGGACTTGAGAAATTAGGTAAAATTCAAACAGAAAGCAGCTGTTCTCCTGAAAGCCTTAGGACGATTCGCCGTCTTAGAAAGTAATACATGTACTAAACACATGCGCTTGTAAATAACTAAAATATGAAATTTTGAAGCCCAAAATTTGTACAAAAGATGGATTTGGCCGGATATCTTTCGCAATATCCCATTTGTCCATATTTGGCATAAGTGACACATGTCAAACATGTGATTAAAGGATCATAAATATAATGATATTTGTAATATTCAAAATTAATTTGTTACATGCTTATTGTTATCATGTCTACCAGTAGGTATAAAATGTATGACTAGAACATTTGAGTCATGTGAGAGCTTTACTGGCATAAAATAAAAATCAACTGAAAGATAATTTAAGTTTTCTCAGAGTGATATAGTAAGTTTCATTTATGGTTCCTGCGTTACTTTATTCCAGGGACGAGACAAGTACAAACCACATATTCTGTAAATAATCACATCTTTGTGTTTTGCACTTGTCGTTTGTCTCTTATAAAGTAATTACGTCATTGTGTTTTGTATTTGTCGTTTGTCTCCTATAAAATAATCACGTCTTTGTGTTTTGTACTTTTCGTTTGTGTCGTTGTAATGGGGCAAATTTTTCTGTCGATCTCTGTAGAATACATTTAGTTGGATACGTGTATGATTAATTAGATTTATGGGGACCTGCACGAGTTAAATCGCCATAATGCACGGATTGGTACAGTCTCTGTCATGAGTTAGCGATTTTTGATTAAGACTACGTTTGTTTAAACTGAACAGGATAGAGGTCAATTTCTGATCGGTATGGAAAACTGTCATTTCTGAAAGTTACCAGGAGTCAGTTGGGTAATCAATGTTTGTCAGGCGAACTGCATTGTGTTGAGGCTAGTTCAGGCGGGAAATATATTTCATCCAGATTGGTCACGCTGTGAAGGGGGCGTGGTTTCACATGAAAACTCTCAGTTTAAATGTGCTAATAGCAAATTTGAAATCAGTCTACGCTTTTTTCTGCAAAAGAAACAAATATAAGGGGACTCCGAGTGATTTAATAAGTAAATTCACTCGTAAAATCATCCAGGGGAAGCGATTGTCTGGAAAAATTGACAGACACGGTTCTGGAAGTGAGAGCTTGGAAACAAGGTATCTGCAACAATCTTATGTAATTCGTTGATACTACTATGACGATTTGTTTGATTTATTTGCTTGTATTTGCATGGATTTATTTGTTTAAGTTCTTAGATTTAATTTTCTTGAAATGGTATACCTGTGTTGAGTTCGTTTATCTGAGTCCGTACAATGATATTTTTCTTATATAAACATTGACGACTCGTTTGAACGTATAGTCTCGATTATTATAGGAAATTATGTATCTAGAATTTCATGCCTTATTTTAGTTGAGATGAGCTGTAAGAATCCGTGTGAATTCTCCGACCTATATATGAGTTCACGTATGACAACCACTTGATTGTTGTTATAAATACCGTAGTGCAAGGAATTTCATTCATTTATTTGTGTAATTGAGACTAGTCTGGAACTAATGTCTCATTGGTGTGTTGAAATAGCCATTAGCAGGACCATTAATTTTGTGAAACTAGGTTGTTACGGTCTGTCATGGCCAGTTAGACTAGATAGCCGTAGGATCTGTTTGAATTAGGATAGAATTTAACTGACATAACGGGGGGGGGGTATTGATCTATTCCCCCAGTATAATGTGACGAAGATTTAGGTTGCTTATTTTTGTTATTTTGGAAGGTGGGATAGCTCTACGAGACGTCTCACGTATTACAAACGCAAAGTGGACACAAAGTTGGAAGGGGCGAAAGAGGCGAGACACCTGAGAATTTGGAAATAAAGGGAAAAGTGGAGAAGACCCAGACTTACCGGCACAAGGAACTCAAAAGGGATAGTAGTCGCTGTGGAATTTGGACTGAATCAAGACCATCAGGTTATGAAACTGTACAAAGCAGTGTTCGATTTCACTCGATTTAATGATGAGATAATTCTATCGCTTAACAGATCGGCTATGGTATCATCATATTTGTATTTGAAATTCGTTGAATAAGTTGATTGAAAAAGAAAAAAGTGTATCTTTCAATCGTAATGCAATATTACTTTTGTTTATGAACTTTATTGTTAGGAATTTTGATTAAATTTTGTCTTTATTTGTAACGGGGGCTCGTGTTATTCTGTTCTATATACCTGCTCAGATCTTTATCTATTCCACCTGTAAATTTCACAATTTCTATTGATACTTACTCGCTCCGGGCAATTACACCGTAGGCGATCACCTCTAGATAACGATAACCAAACCCATGACACCCACCCCAACAAAGCTGGGAGGGGAGTTATGACAGTCGTATTAAGCGATCACTCTTTGTGTTTTGCAGCTGTCATTCGTGTCCTATAAAGTAATCACTCTTTGTGTTTTGTACTTTTCATTTGTGTCCTATAAAGTAATCACTCATTGTGTTTTGTAGCTGTTGTTTGTGTCCTTTAAAGTAATCACTCTTTGTGTTTTGTAGCTGTCGTTTGTGTCCTGTCCTATAAAGTAATCACTCTTTGTGTTTTGTACTTTTCATTTGTGTCCTATAAAGTAATCACTCATTGTGTTTTGTAGCTGTCGTTTGTGTCCTATAAAGTAATCACTCTTTGTGTTTTTTACTTTTCATTTGTGTCCTATTAAGTAATCACTCTTTGTGTTTGTACTTGTCGTTTGTGTCCTATAAAGCTTTGTACCACCGAAAACAGAATGGATAGATTTCGACAGCTCTTGGGCTGGTCTGACACCCGTTTTCCGCTGTTGTTTTACAGATTTTGTATTATATACGCACGTACACAAACACACACAGGCACACACTTAACTGGTGAGACGATGCGTGGAAGCCAATTCAGTAACTATTAGTGATTCAATTATTATACCATGGTTTTATTTAATAGCGAATATTGTCGTATTTTATACATATTTTTACTCCATAAATTATTGACATGTAGTCGAATTCATGTTGAACGTTGTTGCGTCTTTCAACTAAAATAAGATGCATAATAATGCATAGAGTCAATATCAATAACACATATAGGAAATAATAATGCATACAGTCAATAGCAATAACACATATATAAAATAATAATACATACAGTCAATATCAATAACACATATAGGAAATAATAATGCATACAGTCAATATCAATAACACATATAGGAAATAATAATGCATACAATCAACAAGCAATATCAATAACGCGTATAGGAAATAAGCGCAAGTGTAAAATTGGATAATAATTATTTGTAACATACATATAAGCTGAATGTATGCACACACACTTAAGTATATTTACGTACATCGAGATCTGATTATCAACTTGCACTGTTTTCAAACATAGACGAGTGGATGACTCTATCTATATTCACTGAACATAGTATGTAAAATAAGAATTTGCATTACTCGATAATGTTGGTTGGTGTTGTTGTTTTTAATGGCATTTTCAGCACAGTTCTGACTATATCATGCTGAGGAAATGGACAGACAACCCTGGCTGGCACGGGCGGGTATCGAACCATTCTACTATATATATATATATATATATATATATATATATATATATATATATATATATATATATATATATATATATATATATATATAAGTCCGACGCTCTTCCAGGTAAGTTTCTGATTTTACATAATTAAACATTGAATAAGTGTAATATGTAACCATGGAAATGACAGCGTATGTGAAACTTGCAACCTTTTCAGGACGCGTTATGGAGTACATGTCTGAACGAACACTGTTATAGCACAATGGAACATGACGTACATTTGTAAAAGAGCCGACAATTCTTGTGTCAGAAAATTCCATGTTGTTGTTGTGCATCTTCAGATCTGTGTAGATCTACAACACCAGAACACATGCATTCTATGGTATCGAAGTCAGCGCCAAAAGAAGAGAGAGGATAAGTGACTGGTCACCTAATATTCACTTGAAAAAAATGTTGGACTGTATATCCTATTATGTTTAACTTTTTCTCTAGATACACGTGTAGAAAAGATACAAAATCTGTGATGTACCTCAGTCATCCTATTATCCCGCACTTCTCGCCTGCCCAAATCTAGGTTCCATATATCCGACCAAGTTGTTTCACAAATATAAATATGGTCACTCCGAAATAACAACAAAAATTGTCAGTTTTTAACAATTTGAAGAGTAAATGTAAGTGTTGTGGTTTATGTTCAAAATTTAAGTAAATAAAAAGAAATTAGAACACATTCATTAGACTCGACTATGACCCGTATCAACTGGCTCACAAATTTTTTCTGCGCTAAACAACACTATCAAGCTCAACCGAAATATTAGTTATTTGGAAAACTGGATGACTGACTGAGTGTTGGACGATTTGAAGTGTACATCAGTACATGAAAGGTTATATCGTACCGAGGCAATTGGAATAGTGTCCTGCCCAGATACACACCATGGACTGCTTTGCGCCGGATTCGAAATCTCAACCTTCTGCAGATCGCTAGTCACTGAGCCTCTGCAGCTCCTTGAAAAACGGAAATGACGTAACAAAAACAATATGGCCAAGCTTGTGTCATAAATATGGCGTACGTGTAAATGTTTATTATGCCACAAACGTAACTTTCAATCCTGGAGACGTATTTTGCCATTCATACGGGATCCGGTTTGCAGTAGGTACTTGTCATCTTTCACAGACGGTTGCGAAGAATTAGGCGTTACCTCGGTGGTCTGAAGTGTGGGAGAATAAACACACGTCCTGTATCTAATCAATCCCTTAATTTCTCCCCAAAATTAATGATTTAGTTTTGTCGGAACACCAAAAATATCGAATTGGCGTATATTGTGATGATAAGGGGATTCATATTAGCATACTGTTACTAAAATACACAGATCGCAACCACAAAATGGTCGTGGGAACAAAGGTAATGTTTCCCTTTCTGCACGTTGTAACCTTGATACACTTGCGGTTTCTGCAACAACTCATTTATTTTCATTTTTTCTTTTTCTGATTTCATCTCTTTCCAGAACAAGTAAAATTTCACATAGCAGTAGTCGCAACATGATTTAAGGCTAGACCAGTCGAGGATGAATCACACACACATTTGATTTCTACTGCATTATTTATTGTTATGTCGACAATGGCCTGGAATCAAGTCTGTACACTCGGAGAAAATACTTCAAGGCCTGGTATTAAGTCTGTACACTCAAAGAAAATATTTAAAGACCTGGTCGCAAGTCTGTACGCTAGGAGAACAGACTTAAAGGCTTGTGTTTCTGACTGTATCGTTGTGTTCAAAGAAATCTTGTCAGCCGAGTTTCTGCAATACTACCCGTTTCATTAAAACATACTATTTCTTTCTTTCTTTCTTTCTTTCTTTCTTTCTTTTCTTTTCTTTTCTTTTCATTGATAGAAGGCAGGATTAAATATGTTATTGGTAATGCATTCATCACCACTCAATGAAAAAACCCGTAGCTTCACAAAAAATTCCTTCACGATACAGTCCTCAAACTGATTGCACACTCAATCCAAGTTTTTGATAATCGCTTGTGAAAATACTGAACTGAGGTAAAAAGATTTCAATGTTGAAGCTTATTCACTTAAAGAGTATTTTAAATATGAAAGGTCATCTTATAAAACTCAAATACTAAGTGATCTAAAGAAACATTATTTGATTTTGAGTAAGCACTTAAAATGATTTTTCCCTTCACCATTATGGACCTGTTCCAGTTATTTCGGTTATTTAAACGTTCGTGATGAATTTATTTTTAAAAACTCCTTTTCATAGGTATCTGGTGAATAATTTATTCGTTTGGTAAAAGATCGTGTGAGAATAACCATCATAAACGGTTCGCTCAGTTTAAGCTTTTTGTTGGAGCACTCACATAACCCTCTTTGTATTCTGGTAAACGTCTGTCTGAGCACTTGAAAAGGACATTAAACGAGTGCTCACATTTTCTTCCATCGGACTGCGGAAAATGTTTGACAGAACACATGGGAACATTTTAAAACCCTTGCTGACATACTCCCTCTTTGTTCTTCAGCAAACGTTTGAACTTGACAAACTGTGTATTACCATTAACTAATATGTTTACATGGGAAACAATTAATTTTTAACGGCGCAAACAAGGATAGAATCAGCATACCGTGATTTTTTCACAATATAATTTGGCAGGGGGACCCGAGTGGCCGAGTGGTCTAATGAACTCGCCTATATCGATCACTTCCATCTCACCTCTCAGCACGTGGATTCGAGTTTCGGGCTCGGCCTTTGTATTTATGTGAGAAAGCTTGCCAGTAGCTGCCTTATAGGACACACGGTACTAATGGTATGGAAAAATGGGAACCAGCCTGGAAATGGGTGAACATTTAATAGAGTATATATGGGTTTGGGTGGCCAGGATTGGTTAATAATGTAAGTTATGTTTTAGGAAAAAGAATCTTTTGAGAGCTTATCCTAGTTGTAAGTGAAAACAAATAGAGACATTGTTTTATTGATGGAATTCCAGTCCTTTAACAGTCTTGAGTTTGGAACACTCATTACTAAAATTAGCACATGACTTTTTGGTGCGGAATTGAAAGCACATGTTTCAAACACATGCAGGTCCAGAAATTGCCGCTGCTCATATCCTTTTCTCTACACAGAAGCTGACATACAGGTTTCATCTATACTGATAAATATAGGTTTGATCATGGGCACTCAGAAATTTTAAGTTATTGAATTTTTAATATCATGGTGTTTGCATAGGTTTACTATGGGAACTGAATTAGTACCGTGACTCCTATAGGTCGGTGCTTCTTCCCGGGGTTTTTCCGGGTTCTTCCTCCACCAAGTATGCTGGCCGCCATGTCTAGCCTATCATGTGCTGATAAATGGCGCTAAGCCCACAACAACAGCATCATTTTAGGCAACCCCAAATATCTTCGATCTTTATAGTAAAAGCTTTATTTGCGCCCCACCTTTATAAACCTATTATCCCAGTTGATATATTTTAACAATCTTTTTCTGTTTATTTTTATGATACCTTGTCGACAATATTCACCTTCCATGTATAACGCGTCGTGAATTCAGATTCAGTTAATTTCTAAATAATTTTTAAGGTAAATCGTTTAAAAGTTCTAATTATAAAGTAAAAACGATTACGGAATAAACTGAGTCTTATTTCTAACATCACGATAATGCTGTTACGTTTCGTTAGGACCAAGAACAAGAGTACTGAAGGGAAAATACAGAGCAAAGCTCGTTACGCAAAAGAGCATTGGAAACACGACGAAACATACATTCGTTGTGCATCTCCATCAATTGCTGTCATTTACAGGGGTGCGCGTATGTTTAGGTGCAACATAAGGACTTTTAGTGCACATGGTTGTCAGTAAAAGCATTGTTTGATAGCTCCATGTGAGACGTTTACATGAACAGAAGCTATAAAAAGATATTTGTACGCGTAAAAACACATATTATGACATATCTTTCATAAACAGAGATACACAGATAGAATGGAAATTTTCCAGAACAAATATTGAATTTCAGTATGGTGCAGTCAGTACACGTACACTTTTGCGGCGAAATATCCGAGCTGAATATCGGCAAGGGAAATAACTCCAACAATTCAAGACATTAGAAATGGCAGTGGTCCGTAACCGTGAGCGCATTAGACCAGGGTTCGGCAACCTACGGTACGCGTGCCACAAGGGCACGTCAAGAGGTTTTATGTGGCACGCGAAGGGCAGCCATAAATCTCGATTTTAACAAGTGTTACTCTCTTACTGGTGGCACGCGCTCGTTCATTTTGTAATTAAAAAAGTGGCATGCTATGTAAACTATGTTGTCGAACCTTGCTTTAGACCATTCTTCGGGGCCCCGAGTGGCCGAGTGGTCTAAGGCGCTCACCGTTCCGGATCACTGCCGTCTCACCTCTGTCTGCGTGGGTTCGAGTCTCAGGCTCGGCTAACGTGGGTACGTGAGAAAGCTTGCCAGTAGCTTCTCGTGGATCGGTGGTTCTTCCCACGGTTTTGCAGGGTTCTTCCTCCACCAGTTATACTGGCCGCCATGTATAGCCTATATTGTGCTGAAAAATGGCGTTAAACTCTACAACAACAACAACAACAAAGACCATTTTTCCACTCGGTCCCCCGCCCCCCACGTGTGAAATGTCGCTGGGTCAAGTTATTAATGAATGAAATCTAAACTCTCTAAACCGCAGGGGTGGATCCAAGGTGGGATAGAGCCATTCTCTGCCCCCTTCAGTTAGCGCGAATAATCTGAACGTTTCCAAGAGTAAATTTTCTTTGTATTTTGATAGTTAAAATTAACCCATGGAAACGCTTCAAAAGTAGGAACTTCAGGGGGTTGAGCCCACTGGGACCCAACCAGGGATTTCATCATACAGACCCCATACCCTGAACAACATGATCCCATCGCCGATCCAGAAATTTGATTACCAATTATCATTAATTGCAACTACACTAAAATGTATGCTCACGAAACTCCACGAAAATTAATACTTACAAAACTTCACGATTTCACAGTATTTCTTTATAAACATATTTCTACATATGTATAGACGTCATTTCATCTGTATAAAATAAATGCTAATACTCATTTAGCTTCGATATCTTTTATAAAAATGATATGTAATGACTGAATGACTGACTTTCTAATTCTTAGCTAAAAGAGCGGAGGTAGGCGTTGAAAATATTCAGCTTTTACTTCGGGGGTGATAATTCTTGTATCGTTCCCAGTAAATGCATGGTTATAATGTCGAGTTGTGTCCCGTTTTATGTTGGTGTAAGTACATTTGATATGGTCTGCATCTTCTATTATCTGGAATCGACTGCATCAAGATAGCAAGAATACAGATTTTATATCTTGGTATTCCACTAAAACTGGAGAGGATGTGCTAACTTGGGAAACGTAGGCCTTCGCAATCTTAATAGACGTCAATCAATTTCCATCACAAGAAAATATAATAGTGAACTAAAATATTCTCAACCATAACGTATTTTTAATATTATATTTTTATTTCCAGGAAATTTTTCACAGGTATAGTCTGTATCAGTTTAAATGTGCAGCACGAGTATTAAAGAAAAGATCTGATTCATTCATCGCACGTGCACCTCTTTGATTATGCGAAACAGGGGAAGTCTTCAACTGAAAAGGGTTCATTAGGTAGTTAAAATGGTTTACAATAACACTTGGAAATAAAATTCTAAAGTTCAAACCATTTACGAAGATATTCATTGGCATTATTGTTATTTATAGCCGATGCTGTTTAATTTAGAAATAAAATAACTTCTGGTATCTTTTCCGTGATAGCTTTCTTGTCCTAATTTTACCAGAGGATACATACAAAGTGAGCGGTGAGAGAGTGATTATTCATGCACTTTTGATACCAGTATAATTCTACGAAATTGATCCAATATCTAATAAATAAATGCCTTTCTGAAATAACATAAATACATGAAATGTACTTAGGAATCTTTAAGATTTCATCTTTTTTCATTATTGTCTCAAACACGAGCACGAATATTAAATATTTCTTGGGATTTTAGCATAGACAAGGTAAACATCACATAATGAACTAACTCACAACATAATTGGTTGTAAACTAAAGCTGTTATTCTTTTCTAAAAGAAGTAAAACATTTAAAAATACAATCTAATACAAATTGTATGGTTACATCAGAAACGAGAATCTGCTATATTGTTTTCGACTAATATTTTTAAATTAGAAATTAGAATTGGGATATAAAAAAAACAACACAAACGCCGATTATTCTGTGCAACTAGTTTCTCATTTAATGTATGCTTCTTCAGGCACAAAATGTTTTGAAAGAAACGGATGACGTTTTTATATTTTTATATAACAATTACTCATTACGTAACGTCATAAATGATATGCATCATCATAACAATTTTATATATATGACAGGATAGAAAAGAAATGAAACCTGAATCAGCAAAATAATAAAATAAAATAGAGACAAACAGTCATACATATAATTATATTGTTATAAAGGATATACAATTTATCAATTTAAAAAAAATAATTTATACAATTTTATGTAGTGCATTGGTATTAAGGCCATTAGGATGCAAAGTATCTAACTTATGAATCCAATAAGTTTCTTTTATGAGTCTATTCATGTCTCAATGCAGAATATCTATTGGCATGAAAGAAAAATCGAGTAGAGGGTGATTATTGGTATTAAAATGTGCTGAAATATTAGAATAAAATAATATAAAATAGAGACAAACAGTCATACATACAATTATATTGTTATAAAGGATATACAATTTATTAATTTAAAAGAAAATTATACAATTTTATATAGTGCATTGGTATTAAGGCCATTTGGATACAAAGTATCTAATTTATGAATCCAATAAGTTTTTTTTATGAGTCTATTCATGTCTCCATGCACAATATCTATTGGCATGAAAGAAAAATCGAGTAGACAGTGATTATTGGTATTAAAATGTGTAGAAATATTAGAGGAAAACTGAGGATCTCTATAATTTTTAATATGAAAGCGATGATTATTCATTCTCTTAGAAACTTGTTGAAGTGTTTGTCCAACATATTGCATATTACATTTTTTACAGGTTATCAAATAAATCACATCAGTTGATACGCAGTTAGTGTTATAACGTAGAGAAAATACCTCTTTAGTATTAGCGCTACTGAAAGAAACACTTTCTCTAATGTTTGCACATTGATAGCACCGGTGTCTATTACATTTAGATGACGAGAATTGTCTTTTTTTATTTTCTGTTTGTTTAGTTCTAATTAGAAAATCTTGCAAATTCTTGGGTCTTCTATAAGCAAGAATTGGTTTATTGTTGTAAAGTGATTTTACGCTGTTTTTATTTGATAAGTTTAAGAGACTCCAATATTTATTAATTATAAGGCCTATATTAGGTAATGAAGGATTATATTGTATTGTGAAAGGAACTTTATTTTTCTCTATTGTACAATTTGCTGTGTTTAAAGCCTCATGTTGAGTAAGATTACGGGTTTTGTTCAGCGCAGAATCAATGATATGTGTAGGATAATTTCTGTTTTGGAAATATGCTTTTAAATCATTCAGCGAATTTTGTAATTGACAATCATCTGAAATAATGCGTCGGTATCTTTTGGCCTGGCTATATGGTATACCGTTTTTACATGACATGGGAACATCACATAATATTGGAGTCTCTTAAACTTATCAAATAAAAACAGCGTAAAATCACTTTACAACAATAAACCAATTCTTGCTTATAGAAGACCCAAGAATTTGCAAGATTTTCTAATTAGAACTAAACAGACGGAAAATAAAAAAAGACAATTCTCGTCATCTAAATGTAATAGACACCGGTGCTCTCAATGTGTAAACATAAGAGAAAGTACTTCTTTCAGTAGCGCTAATACAAAAGAGATATTTTCTCTACGTTATAACACTAACTGCGTATCAACTGATGTGATTTATTTGATAACCTGTAAAAAATGTAATATGCAATATGTTGGACAAACACTTAACAAGTTTCTAAGAGAATGAATAATCATCGCTTTCATATTAAAAATTATAGAGATCCTCAGTTTTCCTCTAATATTTCTGCACATTTTAATACCAATAATCACTGTCTACTCGATTTTTCTTTCATGCCAATAGATATTGTGCATGGAGACATGAATAGACTCATAAAAGAAACTTATTGGATTCATGAATTAGATACTTTGTATCCAAATGGCCTTAATACCAATGCACTATATAAAATTGTATAATTTTCTTTTAAATTAATAAATTGTATATCCTTTATAACAATATAATTGTATGTATGACTGTTTGTCTCTATTTTATATTATTTTATTATTTTACTGATTCAGGTTTCATTAGAGACTCGCGTATCTTTTAGATCCTATCATATATATAATTGTTATGATGATGCATAGTATTTATGACGTTACGTAATGACGTAATTGTTATTTAAGAATATAAAGACGTCATCCGTTTCTTTCAAAACATTTTGTGCCTGAAGAAGCATGTATTAAATGCGAAACTAGTTGCACGGAATTATCGGCGTTTGTGTTGTTTTTTTATCCCAATTCTGAAATATTAGAGGAAAACTGAGGATCTCTGTAATCTTTTATATGAAAGCGATGATTATTTATTCTCTTAGAAACTTGTTGAAGTGTTTGTCCAACATATTGCATGTTACATTTTTAACAGGTTATCAAATAAATCACATCAGTTGATACGCAGTGTTATAACGTAGAGAAAATACCTCTTTTGTATTAGCGCTACTGAAAGAAGTACTTTCTCTTATGTTTGCACATTGAGAGCACCGGTCAACATGACGTCAACAGCGTCAACATGACGTTCTTTCAGTCTCATCTTTCCGTCAAATTGATTCGTGCCTTGTACGGCATCAGTCGCAAAAAATCCACAAATACGTGTTCGTGTCTTAGAAGCCAGTCTCAAAGAAGTCTTACGATGGTTTACGGTGACAGCACGTCAATTACTGCAAGGTATCATTCACATCCCACATCAAACCAAACACTTTTTTGACAGAAACAAAGTAGCCTTGACGCAACTGGCAGATCCAAGCTTCGACACTCAAACCAAAAATCAAATCATTTTGAAACATAGAGGTAGCGGTTCTCTAGGAGGTGTTATTATTCGCTCCCTCTTAAAATGAGATCCCAATGCCCCCAAAGTCCTAGCCAAGAAAAAAGCCACTCCTCGACCCCAACGGACCCAGAAGAAAAAGAGCAGCGGTGTCAAGACCAGGTCAAAGCCACAGAAAAGAAAAGTCCCCAGAAAAAGAAAAAGAACAGCCCCCAGAAAAGATTTCAGAAGACAGCTTCTACCCACAAGAGAGGCACTGCGGCTAGGATGCAACCTTATATTCGCAAACCACGACCTGCAGCGACGGTGACCGCGTCTCCAGTAGCCTCAGGTTCTTCCACTTCTCCGTTGCTGGTAATGCCAGCCAAGCCCAATTTGACACCCGTTCTTCCTAATTTGATGAAATAATGGAAACCCGTGTCTCCAAGAACTTCTCCTCCAGCGGTGACATCCTCCTCCTCTTTAGCTGCAATGGCAGATGCTCACAAAGTACCTGCCCCCAAAATCAAAGTCCAAGAGAGATCGGGTATGTTACAGAGTTTACTGGATTTATCCAAGCAAGAACTGTCCCGATTTAGTCCGTTACGAACCCCTGTCATCAAGTTGATACGACGTAAAGATAATCAGTGGCGACGCATTCCAGTATAAAAAGACCTGGGGCAAACAATGGGGATCAGTGATTTTGTTCTCCTGAACGCCAAAAGATGTCCCCTCAAAGAAGTGCACACCACCACCATCGTCGTTCTCCTGTCCAAAAAGAAAAAGGAGAAAGAAAAGGACAGACTCGTTATCCGAAAAAACGCTTAGCCAAGCATCGACGTCTACCCCTGAAAAGACAAACTCGTCCAAAGAAAAAGAAGAGCAACCAAAGGGGAGGATGTTTTTGACAATGAGTTCGTAAATGAGGTCGTCAAAAAGACTGGTTATAAACCCTTTGACCTACTCCAAAAATACACACACACCTCAAAAGATAAGATAAAAGGACGTGTGCCAAGTCATCGACGTCAGTGTATTTTTTGTGTGTGCCCCGGAGCAAACAAACAAACAAAGATGTCACCCCACAGAAACCATCCCTCTTCTACCCCCAAAGGAAAGAAAGGAAAAGACTGCCTCTTCGTTTAGCCAAACATTGGGACGTGTTGTCCGTCCTGTCCAAAGCTCCTCCACCCATGCGAAAAAAATTGATTCAAACTGCCTCCAAAGACGAATGATGTCTGAATGTCTTGAAAGGTACGATACCTTTGTCTCCACATCAGAAAGAATGGTCCGAAAGAAAATACCCATCAGTCAAAAATACCCATACTCAAAGCCAATTTGGCAACCCTGATTACAGGACTCGTGGGAGCTACTGCTTCACAAATGACTCAAAGATAAAAAGTATCAAGAAGATGAAAGGAGGACTCTGGAGTCAAAAGATCTCAGACGTGAGCATTGAAATCAGATGGAAGGATGAAAACTGGCATTAGTGCCTTACAAACGATGGATGGAATTCCATCGTTGGCAAGAACAACGGACCCCTCATTTACCTCCCAATCCTCATTTGACCGAAATACCCCAGTTACAACACGAATTGCAATCGTTGATGGATCGCAGCGATTTGTCAGAACGGAAAAATCGCAACGGTACGGTCAACTATTGCATCGACTGCAACTCTTTCACCAGAAAGAATTAGACGAAATATCTCTGCCAGCTCTGAAAGATTTTAAGGCCCTGATGAAAAGTCCATCACCACCCCCTGCGGTCAAGACAGACACAGCCCCACGGATACGTGAGGAAGAAGAGGTACGAGAAGTATTTCAAACACCGTCAGCTGCTCCCATCGCTAGTAAGACTGCAGCGTCCTTGTTGACCCCATTCCTCTACACACCAACGAGAAGATCTTAAAGCTTGGGTTAAAAAGATGATGTCCACTCCTCCTTCGACAGAAGTCAAAAAGAAAGAAGGGAATCCAGAAGTGAAAAAAGAAAAGAAGACAAAAGCCATCCTATTACCACCACCATCACGACCACTAACCTCGACTTCTACTTCCGTGGCACATCGGACACGTAAAGAGTGGGTAACTTATTAAAAAAGTCCTGATGGAGAACGTGTTAGCCAGCATTTTCTACGATCCAGCCCATTCTGCAGGTTACGCAGGAGTTCAGAAATTGTATCGTGTTGCCAAAATCCGACTGAAAAGTGTCCGTTTACCTCAAGTCCACCGATGGTTACAAGAACAAGCCACGTACACCTTACACAAACCCATTTGACGAAAATTCTCAAGAAGTCGCACCCGAGTGGAGGGCATGGATCATCAATAGCAAGCCGATTTAGCAGATGTCTCTCATTTGGCCACCTACAATCGTGGCTACAAATATTTGTTTTGTGTCATCGGCGTCTTTTCCAAATTTCCTTGGGTCGTGCCATTGCCTTCCAAATCGAGCACTGAATTAGTGCGAGCCCTCAAACTGGTGTTGAAAAAAAGTGGTCGTCACCCTCTTCGATGGCAAACCGACAAAGGCACCGAATTTCTGAACCAAGCTTTCCAAAAAGAATTAAAGAAATGAGACATTCATTTTTCACCACCGAGAATCCCAAAACCAAAGCCAGCATCTTGGAACGTTTTCAACGTACCTTGAAAGAACGCATGTGGAAATATTTTACGCATCAACACACTCTCAACAACATCGACGTCTTACCGCACCTGGTCCAAGCGTACAACCAATCTTACCATCGGAGCATCGGATGTGCCCCCCCTCCCCCCAAGAAGTGACTCCCGACAACGAAGTGACCGTCTTTGAGCGCCTGTTTGGTACGTACCCGACTGTGACTGTCGCCAAGAAAGATGGAGTACTGAGGGCGGGAGATTGGATACGCATTGCAAAACCAAAAGCACATTTGACAAAGGTTACTTACCCAACTGGACCACCGAATTCTTTCGTGTCACTGGACGAGTACGTGGTCGTCATCCTGCCGTCTATAAATTGGAAGACATGAACGGGGAAGTGTTAAAAGGAACGTTTTATTTGCCCGAGTTACAACGAGTGACCTAAAAATAAGACGAAGGGTACGACATCGAAAGCATTCTCGATCGAAGAACCCGTAATGTGCGAAAACGACGTGTCAAAGAAGTCAAAGTACATTGGAAAGGATATTCGCCGAGTTTTGACTCTTGGATCGACGCTTCGCAAGTCATAGTCTATAAAAAGAAGTGACCATCATGCCCATCAACACAGCTTCAATCGCTACCACCGCAGTGACCACTCCTTCATCCAGTTCTTCTCTGCAAGATCTACAAAAGCAACCCTTGTGGGTATGGTGTGGAGAACGTGTGCCTAAAACGCAAATCGTCTTTTTCTGCCAAATCTTTGTGGTGTATTGTGTCAACGGTGCTGCCATTGCCAATTTGAGTTTACAACAAGGAGACAAACAATTGTGGACCATTTTATTAAGCAGCTGCATCGGTTACCTTCTTACCAATCCTTCCCTGAAATATTCCTTTAACGGCAACAACGGGAGCCTAGCGCCCAACGTCAGTCACCCTCCCAACAGTCATCACCCAAACAATAAAAATAACATCAGTTCTCTTTTGGACACTCCTCTGACCTCCAGTGACCAGTTTTACTTAACGTTACCCAGTGACAGTTCCATGGATGTATTTCCCAAAAATACATTATTCTGTTTCACGGCCAAATTACCTCAGGCCATCCAATTGGATCACGAAGCCCGTTGGGAAGTGGCTTTGGTAGAAATTATTCACGCTACACAAATCAAAACATCACTGAAAATCAAAACAGTTTTGATGTCGAAGTTCATGACGGGCAAGTGCAAAACTACTTGAAAACACATGTAAAGTATCATATAAAGACACAGAACCCCCAAACTAAACAGACCACCTATCACTTGACCATTCCTGCAGTCTATTATTTTAGTGGTCAGCATCTGGTGAACACTCCTGCCACCAGGTTCAATGCCATGTTTGTCAAAGCCTTGGAGAAAAATCCTGTCACCACTGAGTATCATAAAGTGGCTCGTCGCCTGCTGATGAAATTTAAGTAGAGCAAAGTATTTTCCATTACATTTTGTCCTGAATTCTTTGACATTTTGGGTGGGGATGTCAAGATGCTGAAGAGTGGACCCATACCACCCATTTACCACAACATGTCTTTTGTGTCGTATTTTCGATTCCCGGTAGAACTGAACCAAGGACTGAATCTGATCTTTGTGTACTCCGATGTGGTGTAGTACAACGTGGTGGGATACACCTCCATATCGTTACTGCGAGTCATTCCTTTCAAAGTGGATTCTGTCACGAACGCTGAGACGGAAGGTGGAAACACCTATCACATTCACCGCGAATTTGTACATCCGCATTATTTGCCTGTCAGTAAGTTGTATTTCGACACGGTCAACATTACTACAAAAGGAGATCAGGGACAAAATATTCCATTCACCAAAGGGAAAGTTACGGTGAAACTCCATTTTCGAAAACAATTCTCTGACGACTTGTAAGTCATGTATCCTGTGTACCGAGGAGTCGCTCAACAGCGAGGACATGGTTTAGGGGATATGTTGAAATCGGCCTTTCGTTCGGTGGCTCCTGTTTTGAAACCGATGGTGACACGAGGATTGCACGCCTTGAAAGATGCCGCTTTGACGCAAGGCAAAGAATTTCTCTAAATTGTTATCATCGACAAACAAATCCCCAAAGAAGCTTTCTTGAGAGCAGGCAAAAATGTTTTGCTTCAAACCGGCAAAGACATTTTGGGCCGACCAGAAACTCCTATAAATGCCCCGAACACTACTGAGGCAGACATTCCTGCTTCCCTGACAACACATCAAGGACAAGGCAGAAAGAGACGACGAAGATACCCCTCCAGAGGCCTCCACACTCCCAGAACTAGAAAGACCAAGAAAAGAATAACCGTCCCAGACTTAGACGTTTTTGATTATTAAATCACAGAGAGAAAAAGTGATGCACCGAAAGTCTTGCGCATGTTCCAAGTCGGAACTGAATCTGTTTTCCATGCCACCCACCATGATGACGATGCAAGAATCCCAATGGGTAGAATTTCATCCTTTTTGACGGATTCAGCTCCCATCGAATTTGAAATCAAAGGACAGCCCGAAGATAACATCGATATGAATAGCAGTTACTTGTACTTGACAGTCAAATTGATCAAAACGGACAACACCAATCCGGGAGCCGATGATAGAGTAGCTCCCGTCAACAATTTCATACATTCCTTGTTCAGCGAAGTGGATTTGTATTTGAATAACAAACTAGTCAGCAGCAGCATGGATACTTACCCTCAACGATCGTATCTGGAAAATCTCTTGACGTATGGAAAAGAGGCAAAGAACACTCATCTGGATGCTTGCATGGTATGGAAACCTGACACAGCAGGCCAAGGCAAGTTTAACGACACAGGCCTAACAGCAGATGACGATCCTCACAATGTGGGTTTTAACGACCGTCGAAAGAAAATCCTGCAAGGACGTAGTTTAGAACTGTTGGATCGTTTGTATTTTGGACATGTGGTTGCAAAAAAGTATTAGCTGAACGGAGTAGATAACCGCTTGAGACTGAATCGCAGCAGTACCGCTTTCCATTGATGGCCCATGCCAACAAGTACAAAACCATCATCCAAGAAGCCAGACTCTACGTGAGTCATGTGGAAGTGTTACCTAAAGCGGGAAACTACATCAGTAACACATTGAGCAGAACGACCGCCAAGTATCCGATACGACGCGTGGAAGTGAAAACTTTCACCATTGATGCTGTTCTTAGGACAGTTACCCAAACGTTTAATCGTTGGCATCGTTAGCAATGCAGCCATCAACGGAGCCGTCACTGCCAATCCATTTCATTTTAAGCACTCGATGGAAAAAACCTTTGTGTACCAGACTCTTCGAACCTAACTTTACCCAGAAGAATTACTTGAGATCGTACTTGTCCCTGTACGAAGGCACCGGACAGCTAGCGACCAACACTAGTTACGGCATTTCGTACGACGATTATGCAGGAGGCTACGCTTTGTAGGCCATTGATTTCACTCCAGACCAAGGCAGCGACGAGGGACATTTCCACCCTATAAAATCCGGTCAACTGCGTGTGGAACTTCAGTTTGCACAAGCTCTAACCGAGATGGTGAACGTCATCGTGTATCCGAATTCGACAATACCACAGAAATCAACAGTTTGAGAGCAGTCATTCTAGACTATTATAAGCTATGGAAGATATTAATCTCTCTTTGAATTGAGGAGAATCTTTGGAAATGGAATGGGAGGATAACGTGGAAGCAGAACCCCAAGACAAAGATGAAGAGGAAATGGTGATGATATCCAGATGACCAGAACAAGAACAACATTTAGTCTCCTGTTTTGCTAAACATCTGGCGGAAAAAAATTACGGAAATGGCCAAGAAAGATTGCTATGGATGTCAAAACGATCATCTCTGTCAAATTCAACACGATACATGTCTGATGATGAGCCAAGAAGAAAAATTGGACGAGTATCTGGAGGACGCTTGGGGTCTTATCTCGGAAGAAGCAGTGTTTCATCAGTGGTATAAAGACTTGCGTGATCATTCTTGCCCTCCATTGACTGGTCTGGAGATCCGTCGCATCGAATCTCTCTTGGCCCAGGGTGCGAAGACGGAGCTAATAGACGTTTACTTGTCAGAGATTTTCAGGAAAAAATTCAGGATTGAATTGATGACTTATCATTACCTGTGAAAATACAAGAAAAAACAACAAAACAAAAAATGGATACCTGGGAACTTTATTACCTTTCGAACAACAGTTCGTACACTGCTTCTTGGAATCCTGTCGTGTGCGATAAGGATGAACTGCCTCATCGCAAACCTAAAGACCATCAAGCTCATGTCATCAACACGGACGACGGTCATCTCCAAGGAACCCACTGGGTAGCCGTCTACTTTAACCACGATGCCTGTGTGGAGTATTTTGATTCATATGGATTACCGCCTTTGAAGACGACATCATCAACTTTATGAGAACAAATGCCCAGACGACACGATTCAATAATGTGAAAGTACAAGGCAAAGATTCTATGGCGTGTGGACAATATTGTGTGTATTTTCTTCATCAACGTAGTCTTGGATATCTCTTAGAACATTTAGTGACTTATTTTGATCGTGACTCTTCTAGAAACGATGAAAAAGTAGATCGATGGTTTTGTGACTGTTATGGCTATCTCTTATCTTTAGTAAGGAAACGCAGTGTACATCAATGGCCCAATGACCTCCCATCATGGAAGTCTAACATGATTTCACAACATTGTCAATCTTGTCAGAAATAGTTTGTTTTGATGTTATATGAATTGATGTTAGTTGTTGGTTGTTTGTGAGTTAAATAAAAAAATGTTATGTTTTGAAAAATGTCTTGGTGGTTTGTTTTAAAAAAATGAACATTATACATGCTCTTTGGCATCTCTCTATCCCTCACTATGAAATCAGCTATGATAGCATTAAGACACTAAACACAGTAGGGATGTTTTCTATCTCGTCCGCGCTTGAGCCATATGAAGCGGGGTAGTCTCCAGTCTGACCATCCTTGGTTGACTCATTCACCTATGAAGATGCCTTCAAGACTAGCCAAGCTGAAAGAAGCCTATGTGAATTTACATCATGTCAGGCAAAACCTGATACCCAAACCTGATGAGATAGAGAATGTCAGTTGTTGAAGACCTGATAGAAGAGAATTCAAGACGGAATAAAAAGAATGGACGGAGAAGTACATATTTCAGAAACAGCAGAGAGAACAGCAACATCAGCAGCAGCAAGAACAGCAACAGGAACCAGACAGAAGCTTTGTGGACTGTCGTGTAGACACGAAAGAGCTCTCCTTTTCCTTCCAAAGAAGCAGACCCTATCTTGTAAGAAACCTGCATCCAGACGGGGACGCAATCTTAGATGATAAGAGATTGCCACAATCCCCGTCAACACAACAGCCCTTTTCAGGGCTACCCCAACCATCTAGAAAAGTTATACTATTAAAATTTCGAAACTATTTGTCTGTCTTTGTGTTTGTCTGTAGGCTAAAAAATAGAAGTGTGCTTATAAGCACTTTGTTTCTTTGTTTTATGTGGAAAAGATAGAAGTGTGTCTATAAGCACTTCGTCTCTCTGACTTGTCATATACTGTGCATTTGTCTTTAGGTGAAAAAGGTGAACGTAAGTGTTTCTTTTAGGTCCGTGCTTTTAATGTTATTGATAGTGAAGTGGGTATTGTGAGTTTTGTTGTAAAGGGGTGTTTTTCTTCACGTCTGCGCTTCAGATATACGTTGCGGAGCGTTCGTCAGTCTCACGACCAACTTTCGGTATTCATTCACATTCGCTTGGGCGACGTCGAGGGAGCAACATCGGAGCGCTGGCTGGTGCTGTAGCGGAATGGCATGATGGATGCATGGTGAAACATGCTGCATGTGCGGACACGGGGACCCGCAGAATGTGGAAGAAGAAAGAAAGTTATCCTCTATGCCAACGAGTCTCTTCAAATTGAGGAGTGTGCTGCAGCAGTTTAAAGTAAAACTTTACTCTGCAGTATTCAAACAAATTCACCGGCTGGTGTTTAGCAGTCCAGTTCGTCAGTGTGGACCATCATGAGAGTGTTTTGGGGTTGACCTTCCAGGGTGGAACCGGCAGACAAGCAATGGATTGACGACAAGCAACATCGGAAGAGGGAAATGGCGATAGGGCCAACTCCAGATGGCTCTCAGTTCGCCTCGACATTGAAAAGGTCGAGCAACGTTTCAAAATTGCCTAAGTGAATGATGTGGTTTCCATTTGGCTGGAAACCGCTTTTGATAAAATCTCTATCTAAGGATTCTAATTTGATCATTTCGATACCACCATCAAAATTTTCTCTGGGTATACCTAGCGTGATACAAAACATATACGAGTCATTTTGACTTAACTGATTGGTAATTTTATTAGTAATAAGAAGTACACTTTGTACACTAAATTCTAACTCTGAATGTATTTTATTTTGAAATTTTGGAATTTACTTGATTTGGTTACTTGCACAGGTGGCTTACACATCACTGGAATTTTATTAATACGTCCATTAGTATAACTGGACCTTATTTGGAAAAAATAAGTACGGACTGGCGTTGCAGGGCTCTGTCGCGTTTGCACCAACTGTCGAGTCCCTTTCCTACTTTTCATCACTCGGACACCCCGTACCATGACGGAGATGTGGAATAATTTCCACCCTTCCAAACACCAGGTGTCTCGATGTGACGCCATAGTCGCGACCAATCTCGACTGGCGTCTCATTCTGCTTTGGTTGATACCTGGTTCCGCGGTAGGTCGGACTGAAATTCAGATTTAACTTGAGTGCGTGTTGGGTCCATTCCCACACAAGTAAGCCTCAGAGAGCTGGCTGGTGCTGTGGCGGAGTGGCATGATGGGTGCATGATGAAACATGCTGCACGTGCGGACTGGAGACCCACAAGTGGAAGAAGAAAGATAGTCCGGTGATACCTGCATGACAACGAGCCTCCTCTTATATGAGGAGTGTGCTGTTGCAGTTAAAAGTTAAGGACTTTACTCTTCAGTATTCAAGTCAATTCACCGGCTGGCGTATTCAATCAGATCATTTGGGACTTAATTGACCCATGACCTGATGGCATAATTAATCAGCACTCTGTGAGTGCAGAAATGCCTGGGGATGAGGCTCTAATTCCTTCCCCCAGGAGTAATTAACAACCTGCTGTGCAGGCAGAAACCAGTGTTACATGCACGACTGTGCACATACCACTTAAATTTAACAAATCAATCAATCAATCAGTCTCACGACCTGCATGGGCTAAATTAAACAGCACTCTTTGAGTGCATAAACGCCTGGGGGATGTGGCTGCAATTCCTTCCCCCAGGAACAATTAAATGTCCTGCTCTGCAGGAATAAACCAGTCATTCATGCACAATTGTGCAAAAACGACTTTAATTTAAGACTACTGCTACTGTAGTCTGGCTACCCATCGTTCTCTCGTTAACATGAGTAGAATAAGTAAATTACTTCAGCTTCAGATGCACCTGGAGTAAGAAAATGAGGAAAAGGAAGACCAGGAAGAAAAAGATCAGATCAGAAGATATAATGAAAAACTAATCAAAGAGGAATAAAATGAGAAGATAATAAAGGGGATATAGAGGAGAAGAAGGAAGAGGTGAATGAGGAAAAGGATGGAAAGAAAACGAAGACTAAAAATGTGATTAAAAAATTGAGAAGACGGTGGAGAAGTAGAAGGGAGGAGCGAAAAATAGAAGAAAATCAAAGGCCCATTTCAGGGCCACTCCATTGCGTCGAAAAGATTTACTCTCTTTGCCATATTTGTGTGTATTTGTTTTGTCTTATGTTTGTGTCTTTCTTTCTTTGTCTATATCTATGTCTATCACGTTCTAGCCCGCCAAGCGTTAAATCATGTTATATGTCCCGCCCCTCATGTTATATGTCCCGCCCCTGCCAAGCCTTATAGCTTTTTCCGACCGCTGTTACTGTTTTGCCCGATTGAGGTCAGCTACTTGCAACATTGTTGCCAATGTCCAGTACCTTGACGTCACCCACCTTTTCCATCCCCCTTGACGCTAGACAGTCACAATCCCTTGTCCCTTACATCCCATGTTAAATTCCCCTTGAGGCTAGGGTACAGCCCCCCCCCCCCAGTTTAACATAGAAGTCCCAATGAGGCAAGGGTAACCCACTATACTACTAATGTTCACACGAGACTGCAATTCACATCCAAAAGTTTTGTCTGGCTCATCGCGCTTGTGACTAATGCATTCAAGAACCTTTATTTTTCCACTGGTCAAATTTTAGCATGATTCCAGAAGAACGAGAAAAAATATTTCAGGTCTTTCGTGCTCTAGCCGATGGATTATAGAGCCCGCCGACGCTTGGAGCAAAGAGGAATTCCATCGATACTGGAACTGCCATCGATACGTTACAGTCTGTCTCGCAGTTTCTCAGGATGCTACGGACAGTTTCTATTGAATAAATTTAGATAAAAGTGGAAACGCACAGTTTAAAGATCCCATTTTTTGAGAAGCTGGTATGTAAACAAAAAGCAATTTGCAATGGGTCACAGATTTCACTTCTGGAACAGCATCAATACGTCATTACTCACAGTGTACTGTCGTCAAAATACATACAGACAACAACGCTATAATGCTCATATTCTAAAGAATAAATAATCACCTTCAAATCAATACCACGAATGCCAAAATCTAACTCTCATATCACCACAAAAATGACAGGTGAAAAATGATATAGATTCGGACCACAATCATGGGTACTGAACCGGAAGTAATGATTGTGACCTGAATCCTATATACTTGATACAGGACTGTTCTTCCTGGTCAGTGATTAATCTAACAGCTCCAGCTGTTGCCATAAGGGGTCATTACAGTATGTCCCATTATGACAACAGATGGCGTTGATTACAATATTCCAACTTGCATTATGTTAACATCTTGTAACTTTCACTGTACTACACTGCAACTTCTAAGATGTTTGGTATTTTTGTCATTATAGTGATTAACGTGTAATCAAATGAATTGAATCGGAATGATACAGTGGAGAATGTTTAGGTGAATAATATAAAAATAAGTACCTGGAATTTGAAGATATAAAATGGCAGTGTGCGAGTATCACGCATATCAAATTTAGAAAAAAAATATTCGCAGATGCAAAGATGCAATCTAGAATGTATATCACACACACATAGAAAATGAATGTGTATCCCATACACATAGAAAATAATGAATGTATATCCCACACACATAGAAAATAATGAATGTATATCCAACACACATAGAAAATGAATGTGTATCCCACACACATAGAAAATGAATGTATATTCCATACACATAGAAAATGAATGTGTATCCCACACACATAGAAAGTGAATATATATCCCCCACACATAGAAAATGAATGTGTATCCCACACAAATAGAAAATGAATGTATATCCCACACAAATAGAAAATGAATGTATATCCCACACACATAGAAAATAATGAATGTATATCCCACACACATAGAAAATAATGAATGTATATCACACACACATAGAAAATGAATGTGTATCCCACACACATAGCAAAGGAATGTATATCCCACACACATAGAAAATAATGAATGTATATACACACACATAGAAAATGAATGTGTATCCCACACACATAGAAAAGGAATGTATATCCCACACACATAGAAAATAATGAATGTATATCCAACACACATAGAAAATACTGAATGTATATCCCACACACACAGAAAAGAATGTATATCCCACACACATAGAAAATGAATGTATATCTCACACACATAGAAAATGAATGTGTATCCCACAGACATAGAAAATAATGAATGTATATCTCACACACATAGAAAAATGAATGTATATCCCACACACATAGAAAATGAATGCATATACGACACACATGGAAAATAATAAATGTATATCCGACACACATAGAAAATAATGAATGTATATCGCATACACATAGAAAATAATGAATGTATATCCCACACACAAAGAAAATGAATGTATATTCCCCACACATAGAAAATAGTGAATGAATATCCCACACACATAGAAAAAAATGAATGTATATCCCACACATATAGAAAATAATGAATGGATATCCCACACACATAGAAAATGAATGTATATCCCACACACATAGAAAATGAATGTATATCCCACACACATAGAAAATGAATGTATATCCCACACACATGGAAAATGAATGCATATCCCACACACATAGAAAATGAATGTGTATCCCACACACATAGAAATTAATGAATGTATTTCCCACACACATAGAAAATAATGAATGTATATCCCACACATATAGAAAATCAATGTATATCCCACACACATAGAAAATAATGAATGTATATCCCACACTCATAGAAAATGAATGTATATCCCACACGCATAGAAAATAATGAATGTATATCCCACATACATAGAGAATAATGAATGTATATCCCACACACATAGAAAATAATGAATGTATATCCCACACACATAGAAAATGAAAGTATATTCCCCACACATAGAAAATAATGAATATATATCCCACACACATAGAAAAAATGATGTATATCCCACACATATAGAAAATGAATGTGTATCCAACACACATAGAACATAATGAATGTATATCCGACACACATAGAAAATAATGAATGTATATCCGACACATATAGAAATTAATGAATGTATATCCGACACACATAGAAATTAATGAATGTTGTTATGAATATTTAATTTAATTGTTTGTCTGTTAGTTTTAAAAATTTTAATTTCATTACATTTTATTGTAATGCAACATTGTTTGTTGGACTTGACCTTGTCCAAAATTGAGTTCATTTCTGCTTGAAATGACCTGATTCACTTTTTTAATTTTTTTTAATTTCATTTATGTAAACAACTAATAATAGCTTCATTATTCTCTATGTGTATGATCTTATTATCAAAATTATTATTCAGGTAAACAAACAAGGAGTAAATATGTTGATCCGGGTCAGGGTTTTGGAGATTCCTAAGTAAATTTTATTGGCGATTGCGTAATAAATAAACAAGGTCGATTAGATCATTCTAGAAGGTTATTTTCCATTAGGTAATGGAGTAGTATATCAAAAGGGGGCCATGAGCACATTTCCATCCTAGGACCTCTAAACAAATATAAATTACCCCTAGAAAAAGATCAATTATCATAGACCCTAAATTTTATGTTATTTGTATCTATAACATAATTGATTTCCAAATAAACTAGATTTTACTAATACAAACCTATAACATATTACTTAAACATTGAACTAATTTGTTTTAAATTTAAAACTACTACGTTACTTTCAGATGATATACACTGCTCATATCCCCCTTTTCATATACTACTATAAAATTTATCTATCAGCGATATAAATAAAATTTATCTATCAGCGCAATCTAACAGCGCTATAAATAAAATTTATATAATTAATTATTACGTAAAATAAGTTTCGGATTTGGCAGAGATTATATGATGAGCTGCGTTGAAAGTTTTGCAAAAATCTGCTGGTCGATTTAATATTGTTGCACCGACAAAAACAAAAACAAAACCAAATAATACAAAAGTAATTGCTTTTAATTTATCAACAAAAGAAATTAAAAAATTTAATTCACTAAAATCTGCAAGAGAATTTTTCAGAATTCGCTCAGATAAAATTAACCAAGATAATTATTTCAAAAACTCTGATGATTCATATTAGATTTGTTATCGGGTTAAAATTAAATCCGACCGAGAAAAGATTGATAAATTAATATCAGATCCGTCAATAGATATTTACACTTATGTGATAAGCAATCTTCCTGAAGAACGGCGGTAACAATTATTTTCTCGTCTTGTAGTTACCTAACGCAAGTGTATTTATTCCGTCAACGCAATAACGTTTGTCATCAAAATTAGTTAGTCCTTGTTTGATAACTCTATCGGTTTTTACCTGATGTCTCTAAGATCGTATAGTGGTCATTTCGGCGAGATGTTTCTCGTTATCAAATAACACTGACAGATAATCGTTGGGGGTAATATTAATTTTTACAACTGATTTTTTCACACCTTTTAATTTTTTTGTTTCTTTTCCAGCATGCTGTTTTTATCGAGTATATTTTACTTCGAAGTCCAACAAACTCCTGAACAATACCAAAGCTAAATTTGTCTTTCATCAACCCGATTACTTTTTTGTTAGTAGGATCGTGGAAAGGATTATTGCGAGGAACATCAGATAAATCAAATAATTCCTTGTGGTTATAAATATTTTGATAAATATTATCAGCGTATACTTCATAAACCAGCGAATCCGTATCAGTAAATAATAGATTTGAGTTAGGCCAGATACGCTTTACAAAACCATAATGAAAATCGTACATGAGCCACTTTGAGGTCTCTAGCACCGTTGCCCCAACAAATATTGGTTTATTTAGCACTAAGTTTGTCTTATGTTTTTTAACCATGACAAGATTTTCATTAATCTGTATCATTCCAGCGAATTTTTCTGATGCAACTAATTTGCTGCAACGTCTGACGTTTTTAACTAGTTCGATATCAACCCTGTTACGGATGTTCTCCATGGTCTTAGGTAAATTGATCTTTTTCTAGGGGTAATTTATATTTGTTTAGAGGTCCTAGGATGGAAATGTTCTCATGGCCCCCTTTTCATATACTACTAATGGTTGTTTTTAGAAAATGCTAATTATGACCAGAGGTCAAGTAGAGAACTATATTGTCTTGTGACTCTGAGGGTGTTACCAGTCGTGCTTTAACATCTGGCAATTTAAGTTGCATTATGTTGTGACCAGTGTTGGCTGAATTTTATTTTCTTCAGATTATTGAATTCAAGTGATTATTTTCTCTGAAAATACAAAAGTGCTCTGAGAAAATTCTTGGATAAAGACATTCATTGGAATTTGTACTGAATTCAAACCTGGAATAACATTTCTGTGATTCAACAAGAGAATGTTGATACATAAGCACTTCGCAGGCTATAACAGACACGTTATCGAATTCAGTTTTGGATCTCTTCGGGACTTGAACTGAGTTTTATTCAGGACTTTTTATTACTGTGACTTGTGTCTTTAATTCTTGGATTATTTTTGAATTTAATTCGCAATACCGTAAGTTCTTTTTTTCCTCATTTTTCACTTTGCATTTTAGGGGAATAAATTATTTGTTAAAGTTTACAGAGCTTGTTGTCTTCACTCTTTTCTGTTACTTATTTTAAGAGCATAGACTCGTAACAATGTATATCCCACACACATATAAAATAATGAATGCATATCCAACAAACATAGAAAATAATGAATTTATATCCGTCACACACAGAAAATGCAAAATAGGAAAAAGCAAAATAAAATATAAAGAATATTCTCGTGTAAAGTATAAAATATAATAATTCAGCTTAGTATATACATCATATACAAATAGAAAATACATTTAATGATGTCGGTAATGTTGAAGGAAAGCTGTATCTTTATAATCCCATTTGTGAAGTTTCACACCACAGTTGAAACACCGTTCGTTATCTCCTTCTCCCCAGTATAGAAATCCTGCTCTCGTTAAAGATTTGGGAATGTGAATTCTTCCCGATATTTAGGTTATCACCCTTTGATCGTCTGGAATCGACGGATGTGTTCGCTGTGAATGTAGCAATGGTTCGTCCTCCAATAGATTGTCTTACAAATGTTACATTGTCAACCATGTCAAAGGATGGTTTTGTTCTCCGTGAGGATAACACTTGGGGCATCCACGATCTAAATAAACACTCCTGAAATTCGTAAACGATCTATAGATTTTCTAAATTCTAACTATCCACGGAATAAGATCCAATCTTCTTTTGGCTACTGTTCCTGGCATGTTGTATCCACTTGTCCTGGGTTTGGCACAAGTAATGTTTTTCCGAAAGTATTGCAACCAACGCAAAGCTTTGGCTGAATATCAATGGTTGACAAATTGATAGGGCTGAGATAGTATAATGGCTAGTTCGTTGTTGGGTATAAAGTGCTTTCGGTAAACCAGAAGCTTTGTTAGTGGTAGAAGCTTCCAAACTATAAGTTATGAAATTTTCCTCAAAAAAGTCTTAGAATGTAAACATCAAATGGACATGAATTCAGTATTTCTTCTTGAAAATCAAAATGGTCAGAAGAATGGGATTGTTACCGAGCAGGGCCGGCCTTAGGCCGGTTGGACCTATTTGACCCAATCAGGTCCCGCTCCCACAGGGGCCCCGCGTTAGTAATTTTTAAACTATATCTATAGAAAGTAATTTTAAAGCGATGGAAGAAAATGCTAAGTTCAATATCATATAACACTTCTTTAAAAGTTTATTTACAAATGCAGTGCTCCAGGGGGCCCCGCCAAAATGATTCAAATCGGGCTCCGCGTTTGCTAAGGCCGTTCGTGTTACCAAGGGTAGAAAGTTTCTCACTGTTCTGTTCACATACCGTCAGGGTTGTAGTTTTGGGTTTCAGGAAATTTCAACAGCTGGATGTGTTTGGTTATGAAAATGTGTGGAAAGTAGAATTTAATTATTTCCGTCAACCCACTGTTTCTATCCATCTTACTCAACGTCAAAGATACCCATGGAATCACGTCATAGTTTGAACAGTCGTGGAATAAAGTGTATTGAATACGGTCGTGGCAAACGGGATGAGTCAAACAAAAGTCAGTAATGTGAATCCAGATCTCTTGAGAACGTTAAAACTAAAACAAGAAAACGTCTACACGATCGTCCCAATTCTTCTTTTTGTTCTGGCCAGTCCATAATTCTCCAGGTTCATTGTCAGGTTCCTAAATGCAACATTGATGAGACAACCCGACAACTTGACCATAAATACGATATGGTTTCTTTCAGCAGCATGGACTATATCTAGAAGTGATATAAAACGTTTGAGATGATTGGATATCAACGCAAAAAGAGTGTTATATTAGTGTAAAATTACGTAATGATTAGAGGTACATTTGGCCTGATTATACTTAAAGGGAATTTTAACTCAGTTTGGGACCGTACTCATTTGGTCACAATCGAGAATATGAGCCCGTCTATTTATTAGAAACTAATGTGAGATTAAAATTCACATTCTTAGACTGAAAACGTATCTTACAATTCAATTCGAATACTCTCCTCTGGATTATGAAGTTAAACGGTATCAGGGCGCAATTCCTGTAAAGGTGTATGGCTTAGAAAACAAGAAGTTTCATGATAGTGCTGCTGTAATCTTGAATTATAAAGACACTGAGGTCATTAACGATGAAACTGGTGAAAGTTATGCTAAGATCCTCGAGAAGTTTGAAAGATACACGAGAGGAGGTTCTGGATGGATGCTTTCCAGATGCTTTAAGTGTATCTTGATATTTCGCCATACCAACCGTTTCGTAGGTCCAGTTACGTTAAAACACCTTTGTGTATCCCACTGCACTCAGTTGTAAACGTAAGAATCGTTGAAAACCAATGTTTTGAATGGTCGCCCGAGTCCTTGCTGTGATAATACAGATCAGCCTCGAAAAAACCAAACAATTCCTTGCTCAATCTGATTGAAATCAGATCTCCACTATTATACATGAAGACCTCACAGCGACCGCGACAGGGGTCATGTTCTGGTAACCTATGTTATTACCATAATCGCTCATTGTATCAACCAATCAGTTAAAGTCTTATATCTTCGCATTTGCAGACTGAGCAGTGTGGATGAAGAGCATGAATGTGTACCGAACGCGCTGACTCACTTACAGATTTTTGAAAGCTGCATTCCATTGACCAATTCAATGATCGCCAGAACATGACCCTTAAGCGGTCGCCGTCAGATATTCACGTAAGACAGCGGAGATCTGATTTTAATCAGATTGTACCTTGGTGAACTTAATTTTGTTAACATCGACTATCCTGTACAGGTTACTTAAATCAGAAAGTTTGAACGACGTAACGCTAACATCGCTGTCAAATGTGTTTTACGTGTAATAAAGGCCTGCAGCCAATTCCATTCTCCACAGTGAAAAATACTATTACTAAGTATTACTATTAAGCGACATGGATCGCTCAGAGCCAAAGCATCATTACGTTTGGATAAAGTATCCTTAATACATGGTATAACCACATGGCAAACACAAAGGTTAAAAGAATCCATACAGATAGTTCATGTATGTACTTAGCTGCTTGGCAAACATATCGCTTACTGGTTTGGAATCGGTGAAAAGCCGCAACGGATAATTATACTAGAACCTGGGAAGAACACTTGAAATTTAGTGCGGTGCAGCGAAAAATGAAATTCCCCGTATGTTATATACACAGACTATGCTTGCGTGTCCCATGAGAGACGCGTTAGCGGCCAGGTCTGCTTTCCGAAAGTTCCAATTATGTTCAGTCAAATACAAAGCAAGTTGTTGAACAAGTCCCCTGCGGGTTTTGTTTTGTTGTCGCGAGATATAATGGAACGACCGAGTATCCAGCGGCCAAGACTCAGTTAAGATGTTTATTATTTCGCCCGAGGTTACCTTGAAATGGATATCCTCTCCCGCAGACATGATCATGAATAAATAATGTTGTTCACAAGTTTTCTACGGCCACTCGTTGTATCTGCAACAAACCTTTCAGTTTGCCGTCCAACAATGAAAACGTTCGTGATCACTACAACGTCATTGGTGCTTACAGATGAGCTGCACACAGTGTATGCAATCCGTAGTTACGAATTTATCCACACTAAAAATAAATTCCCGTACAGCTTCAAAACCTGCGAGAGTATTATTGTCACTTAATAATGCAAGCAGTAGCAATAGCGTCACGTCACCAATAAGCGTTATCGCAAACATTATGGAAGAATACACTATTTTTAGGCTCTGACATCTGCAGATAATTGATTTGCTGCAGTTCCTGAGTTCCAGCCTGGACAACTCTTTATCAATCTGGCAGCAGGAAGCAACAAACGTTCAGAACCACTGGTCAATAGAGCGAATACGACCGCAACTTCTTCGAGTTACTCACCCACAAAGGAATCTATACCTTCGAATACATCAACGTCTGGAACAAGTATGATGAAACATAATTACCACCGATTGAGGCATTCCATTCATCGTTGTCTCAAGAAGGTATTTCCGTCAATGACAAAGTAGGTGCAAAAACCATGTTTGATCCACGTTTCGTGCTTGATATCAGTATCATTATTAATAGAACAAGTAAATATGTTTATATGGGTCAAAGAATTGATGTTTCCTAAGCGAATTATACATAATCCAGATTATTGTTTTGTAATCATCAGGATCATTCTCGAAGGTTATTTTCCATTAGGTAATGGGTTGGGTTTTTTTTTAGAAAATGCTAATTGTGACCTGAGGTCAAGTAGAGAACTATATAATTTTGTGATTATGAGGACTTGGTCCTTTGTGCTTTAACATCTAGCATTTTCAAGTTGTATTATGTTTTGTCCAGTTAGGATGAATTTTTTTTTCTCCATCAAATTATTGAATTCAGGTGATTATTTTCTCTGGAAATACAAAAGTGCTCTGATACAATTCTTGGATAAAGACATTCACTGGAATTTATAGTATAATGAAACCTGGAATTATATTTATGTGATTCACCAAAAGACTGTTGACACATCAACATTTTAATAGCTACCACAGACACGCCATCAACTTCAGTTTTGGATTTATTCTGGACCTGCACTGGGTTTTATTCAGGCCTTTAAATTACTAGGACTTGTATCCCTAATTTTACGATTATTTTGGGATTTAATTCTCAATACCATAAGTAAGAGAAGAGAAACTGTGAAGGATAGAAGAGTGACGGTGTTGAGTGTCCTACAAGATATTTTCGCAAAATTAAGGTATCTGCGACAAATGTAAGAGACCTCTTTAAAGCGACCCAAGAGAATATATATGCCAAGCATTCCAATCCAAGCATCACTACATCTGTGCTCACTTCCACTGTGATCAGCATCAATCACTACCACCAAAGCATTTACGTTAGCATGAGAAGATGTAGGACTTGATCATTGTAAGGGCTTAACGCTGTTAAAGCTCATCACGTAAAGTCCATGAGTTTGTCAAAAGAAAAAAAGACCAACGTTCATTTTCAGGGCAACCAAGGTCTCTCGAAAAGGGATATTACTCCAAAATAAATGCCAAATCAAGTAAAATTTGTGTCCCTTTTTCCCATGATGGAATGGTGTGCGTGTGTGATTTTGTTAATGTTTATCCGTAGTATAAAATCAAATCAAAAGGACACGTTTTCTTTTGGGTATATTCTCTTTTTTGATTCACAATGAAAATTTCACAACACGTTACAAAAGTCCATTTTCATTTTCTTTCTCTGTTTGTCTCTCTTTATGAATTTCTTCACTGGTGTGGACTCTGCTGCTGTTCTTCTCATAGTCTAGATTTCTTGCTTTTCTTGACAGGGATGGTTTCTCCTGTTTTTGAAGACCTATCCTCCTCTTCCTATTTATTCTTTTTGTGTTTGTTCTGTTTTTCGTATCGCACTCTGAAGACCAATATTCTTTCTCCTCACAATGATAACAGGTATCTTAACCTTTGTTTATCTTTTCTCCTCTCGTTCATTTACTTTGATCATGTGGCATTCTGGAGTCCATTGTCCATTCTCCTCACAAAAATAGCAATCACCTTGACTTTTATCTCGCGAAGAGGAGCAGTCTGTCTGTCGTTTTCTCTGAAGTATACGCTCGTAAACATCACAACCAGATTGACTACATCTTTGTGAAAAAAAGATTCTGCACAGTGCTGAATATCGCCAGAACACGAAGTTTTCCAGGAGCAGATATTGGAAGTGACCATGATTTATTAATGACAACGTTTCGCCTCCACCCGAAAATGATCAAGAAGCCTAACCAACCAAGAATCAGATTTGACCTTGAAAAATTGAAAGATCCAAAAGTCACAGAAGCCTTCCAAGCAATGATAGGTGGTAAATTTGCACCTTTGATAACCATGGACAGCCAAGACACCGACCTAGAGTCCTTAACAACCACATTCAAAACAGATGTGACTAGCATAGCTAGCGAGATCATTGGCAAATATCGTCGAACAAAGAAACCTTGGGTCACGACAGATGTCCTTGACCTATGCAAGAGAACTGAAAAAGGGGAAAAGAAATAATGAAGGAGCTAGAAAATACAGAGAGAAAAACAATATGATCAGGAAAAGCATGAAAAAGGCGAAGGAATCCTGGATAGAAAGACAATGCTGCAAAACTGAAGACAGTCTGAGTAGAAATGACAGCAAAATGGCATATCAACTGGTGAAAGATCTCACAACCCATAAACAAAAGTAAACTACCACAATCCAAGATAAACCAGGAAAATGCCTCACAGAAGATCAAGAGATCCTCAAGCGATGGACAGAATACTGCTCAGAATTGTACAATCATAAGACCCAAGGAGATCCAGCAGTACTAAATTGCCCTCAGGCAGAAGAAATTGATGACAACCCCATTCTTCGTGAAGAAGTAGAAATTGCAGTTAGGTCACTAAAGAAAGGAAAGTCAGCCGGCATTGACAACATACCAGCAGAGCTCATTCAAGCAGAAGGAGAAGAGTTAGTCACAGTCCTAACAACAATCTACAACAAGATATGGCAGACAGGAGAATGGCCCACCACATGGACTCAATCCTAGGTCATCATGCTCCCCAAGAAAGGAAACCTACAGCTGTGCCAAAACTACAGAACCATCAGTTTGATCAGTCACCCGAGCAAAGTCATGCTGAAGATAATTCTCAAGAGACTAAAGCTTCCGAGCAGGAAGGAGCACCACAGAACAAATCTTCAATCTCAGACTCCTTTGCGAGAAATACCCTCAGCATCAGCAGAATCTATACCACGTCTTTATAGATTTCAAAGAGGCCTTTGATTGGGTATGGCATGCAGCCTTATGGGCAAATAGGAAGAAGTACAACATCAGCTCAACCCTGGTGCAGGTTGTTGAGCACCCCTATGACAAAACCACCAGTGCTGTCCTCATCAATGGCAGCAGAGGAGATTGGCTTCGAACAACAGTGGGAGTCAGACAGGGATGTATACTGTCACCTACACTGTTCAACTATTTCCTGGAAAGGATCATGGAGGATGCCTTGCATGACAACAAGGGCACTGTCAGCATCGGAGGAAGAACAATCACAAACCTTCGCTTCGCAGATGATATTGATGGTTTAGCAGGAGAAGAAAAAGAACAAGCTGACTTAGTTGAACACCTCGACAGAACCTCCACAGCATACGGTATGGAGATTAGCGCCGAAAAAACCAAACTGATGACAAACAACACCAATGGCATCAGTGCAGAAATAAAGGTCAGTGGACAGAAGCTGGAAAGAGTCACAAGCTTTAAGTACTTGGGATAAATTATCACAGACGAGGGCTCCAAACCAGAACTACTTTGCAGGATTGCGTAGACAGCACCAACAATAACAAGGTTGAGACCAATATGGAAAGATACCAACATTGCTTTTGGTTCCAAAATAAGGCTGATGCGCTCGATTATCATATCTATCTTTCTGTATGCTTGTGAAACATGGACGCTCACATCAGATCTACAAAGAAGGATTCAAACCTTTGAAATGAGATGCTACCGCATTAACTTGGGCATCTCATACGTTGACTATGTAACCAACGAAGAAGTCCACAACAAAATCCAACGACCCATCGGATCCTATGAAGACCTCTTGACCACTGTAAAAAAAAGCGCAAACTGAAGTGGTACGGTCATGTCTCAAGATCATCTGGACTGGCAAAAACAATCTTGCAAGGCACAGTGCGAGGGTGCAGAAGAAGAGGCAGACAGAAAAAGAGGTGGGAAGACAACATTAAGGAGTGGACAGGCATGGGATTTGGAGAGGTAATTGGCAGCGGCATTGACATCCACAAATTTATTGGAAAATTACCGAAACCAAAAACAGGATTGACATTGCCTGGCCATAAATATACTGGGCCGTACAATCCACTACACGAACAACTTGACGAAAACGATAATCCATTACCAGGACAAGAACCTTATAATCAGGTTGATGCAACAGCGATGCGTCATGATATTTGTTATCGTGATAACGAACAAGATAAGCACGGCTCTGATAAGGTAATGCTAGATGAACTTAAAGATATGAAACCTGCAAATATAAGAGAACGATTTGATAGAAGGTTAGTTCAAACAATGATAGGAAAAAGTTCGGTCTCGGAGAGTCTGGTCTTGGAAAAGAATTGTATGATGATCTGGCATCAGAGCTACATAAACCTAAAAATAAAAATTTCCACGACGTAATGTTGTCGCAAATGCCGTTGACGATATCTGGGCGATAGATTCAGGCCTCGGTAAGTTTAATGTTGGCGCTGATGGCGCTCCAAAAAAGTATCTTTTTAACGTCATAGATGTTTTTAGTAAATACGCATTTAGTGTTCCAGTTTCGGACAAAACAGGAACATCGATGACTGATGCACTAAAACAAATAATAACAAGTACAGAAAGTAAACCAAACAGAATCTGGACTGATCACGGAGTGGAGTTTTTTAATAAACAAGCAATTTTTGGAACAAAATAACATAAAAAATATGTTACTGGAAATGAAGGTAAGAGCGTTATCGTCGAGCGATTTAATCGTACACTAAACGAGGTGATACATAAACATTTGACAACTAAAAACACAAACAGATACATTGATGATCTTTCACAAATTATTAACAAATATAATAGCACAAAACATAGATCAATAAAAATGTCACCATGCGACGCAATTAAAAATCCAATTCTTGCAAACGAAAACATGTACCGCAGACATAAATTTAAAGCTGGTGATCGAGTTAGAATTTCTCTGACAAAAAAAGTATTTGAGAAAGGATTTACCCCAAACTGGATTGAAGAAGTATTTGTTGTTGATAAAATTTTACTGACAATACCTGTAACATATGCGCTGAAGGATTTATTAGGTTAGCCAATAACCTGTAGTTTTTACGAGCAGGAACTGCAGAAAACTGAGCAAGATATATTTGTTATTGAAAAGTTATCAGGAAAAAGGTAACAAAAGCCTTGTCAAGTGGCGCGCGTACAACGATAAATTTAACAGCTGGGTTCCAACTCGGTCGATAAAATAATAATATTGTTATAAATTTCATCGTACTTACGTTTAACAGATTTACATTTTGCAGGTTTACATAACGATATTAGATATTGTCTGCGATCGTCAGAGATCATCATTAGGTCAAAAATCTTGAAAAATATAAAGTCGAATTTAATATTTTTCTGTCGGCCCGGGATTCTAATGTTTATAAAAGGGTTTATCGGCCGCCAAAAAGACTGATTTTCATCTTCTGAAAAATTAAATTTCGGGAGTTTCTTTGTGATATGATATTTAATATCATATCGTCCAGTTGTCGGTCTGCTGTATTTTTTTTTATCAACCACACCAACAATTTCGTCTTGTTCGTCGTCGTTGCTAAATAGAATATCGTCTTCTGTATAACCAACAGAGTTGCGTTTATCTACGACTGTAACATCTCCGCAGCAATTATATTGTGGTGTAAAATTATCCTCCGCGATTATATCAGCAAGTCGTTTCATCAAGTTCATATTATAATATATTTTTATCTAATTTACAATAATAAAATGACTAACGAGATAAAGTATGATCAAAAAGTTGATATATTAAATTACAGAGAATTGGCCGAAGCAGTGCGAAAATGTGTGTCGGGATATAGTTCTTATTCTGTCAGCGTTAATGTGATGCAAGGTGATGCTAATAAAATTCTGCTAACAGCGGCAGAAAAAAATAAACTTAATGATAGCGCAGTAGTAACGCTAAAATTTAACAACGATGATGTTTTAATGTTTGCTCACAATTGCCTAACTAAAAACGAGCTGGAAAATATAATTAACTGTCGTATCTGAAGATGATTTTGTCAAATGTCAATTGTGATATTGCTGATTTTGTTCTGCCATCTGCATCAAATTTAACTGCTGCTGGATTTATTTTGTAATATTTTGCTGCAGCTGTTATTGAAGGAAATACTAGTTCCTCATCTGTTTCTAAATTCATTGAAACAATAGTTTGGTTTTTTTTAGGATTTTTAAAATTACAACCACCACCTCGTCCTCGTCTGCTATTCTCCTTTGGCGTAACAAGATCAAGATTTTCTAGACGATTATCTGTTTCAATACCGTTAACGTGGTCTATCACTAAACCATCGGGTATAGGTCCGTTAAAAGTTTCGTAAACAAATCTATGGCTATAATAACCAACAAAATCTGTTTTTGTTCCTCTAACAACCACAAGCAAATATCTACCTTTTTGCAAATTACCTAGCACTTTTTTCGTTCAGATATTTCGAATGATTCCTCGATCATTCGCCTCATAAAGATCAAACACAGGGTGAGGTTGAAATTCATTTTGTAAAGACAAGTTTTCAATATTATCATCAGTAATCGAGTTAATTACTCTATAAACTCGTTGTCCTTCTGGAATTTCATCACAAAACAGTGTGTAAATAAAATCTTTTCTAAACACTTCAACTCGCTCGGTATCTCCAACCGATTTTACAATAATCTTATAACCAGCTGGTGTTGATTTACCAAACGGTTTTCCGTACTTGACGTGAATCACTGAACCTAACATATTTCCAGCGTATTAGTTATACTTGGGATGGACATGATATTCCTTCTGTTCCTCTGCTGTCAGTCTTATGTAACTCAAATTTTGTGTCATTATAGCTTAAACAATTTTTATCTCTAATTGTTTTTTTTTAACTAGCGCATTCGTATTTTGCGGTGAGATATCAATTAAAGATATAAAATGTTATATAACAATGCTGAAATTGCGAGATATAGCTAACAACAGCCTTATAGGAGAACCTACAAAAATAGCTACCGCGCTTCTCGGTTACGATAACAGTTATAAATTTGATGGCCAAGGTATTTTAGCAAATTTTAACTCTACAAATTTGTTTCATCTTCTGCATCCGACTGTAACGCAAGAACTTGCAGTACATAAAAGTATCAAACTAATAGTAGAGTGTCATGTTATTTTATCAAAGTTACACAATGTAGATTTCCGCAACGAGATTGCCGAGCCATATTTAACAGCTAAATCACGAAAAATATTAGCTAGAACAAATATTTCCTCAGTTGCCGATGAAATACATCAGGAAATAAATAAAAAATTGGAAGAATTTACTGCATCAGGATCAGGTTGGAAATTTGAAATGATGAAAGAAGTTTTATTTCACACAGCAAGATATAACGTACTTCGCGGTAGTTCGTATATTGACCTGCCTCAAAAAATTAAAAACAAAAAATGTTGCAGAAACGTAAAAAACTCTGATAATAAATGTTTCCAGTGGGCTATTCTTTCTGCGATGTTTCCAGCAGAAAAAAATGCTGATTGCGTCGACAAGTATATTAGTCACGTATCAAAATTAAACCTAACCGGGATAACTTTTCCAGTTGCAGAAAATCAAATACCAAGGTCTGAGGGACAAAGTGGTGTTTCAGTTAATGTGCTTGGTCTTGGCGAGCGTGAAAATGTATATCCCAGATACATCTCAGAAAAAGCTAGACAAAACATAATAAACTTGCTATTTTATAAAGGACATTCCGTTTGGATAAAAAAACTTCAACGGCCTAGTTGGAAGACAATATAGCAAAAATAAAAATAATAAATATTTTTGTTATCGTTGTTCACGAGGTTTTCCTAAGGATGAAAAACTGCAAGAGCATGTTAAATACTGTGTTAATGTTCAAAAAATAACAATGCCAACAGAAAAAGAAAAAGTTTTAAAATTTAAAAATTATGATCATAAATTAAGTATTCCGTTTGTTATTTATGCTGATTTCGAGTGTTTACTTGTTCCTGTGGCAGGCGCAGAAAATGATCCAAATAAATCAAGCACCAGAAAAATACAACATGTTCCCTGTGGAGCAGCTTATAAAGTAGTTTGTTGCGCTAACGGTAATTTTTCAAGTCCAATAAAATTGTACAGAGGTAAAAATCCTGCCGTGTGGTTACTAAAAAATTTAATAGATGATGTTCATAAAATTTTCAACAGATTATTTAAAACAGCTCCAATAAAAATAACACCAAAATAACAACTGATTTTGACAAGGCAGTTAATTGTAATATCTGCGAGAAACCTATGTCAGGCGATAAAGTGCGCGATCACTGTCATCTAATCGGCCAATATCGTGGAGCCGCACATAATAATTGTAATTTGAAATTTCATGCGCCAGATGTTATTCCTGTCGTTTTACATAATTTTCGTGGTTATGATAGTCATATCATTGTCGAAGCATTTGGCGATGAGGAAATTGAATCTAAACTAAAAATAAATAATGTAATAAAATGTATTCCAAACATTTTGAAAAGTATATGTCAGTTACGCTTGGCAAATTACCTTTCATCGAAGTTGATCTCGATTATCCCCGACAACTTCATGATCTACATAACGACTATCCGTTTTGTGCAGTCAATGATGGTCGATTACAGTTTATTATCAGCAAACCGCTTATTATCAACATAACCTTTAACACTTGTAATGCTCGACATGGATTAGTTTTCGCCCTGCAGAGTTCTTGTCGAACGCACTGTGCACGTGAGAAAAGACGCGTTACCTGACATCATCCGACGGCCGACGTAAAACTTCAGTAAGGTTCAGTGAAAAAATCATTTGTTTCAGACAAATATTGAAACCGATATGAAGTTCGTTGTTTTCTGTCATGTTACGTAGCATGTCGTCAGAAGACCTATGCACCGATAGATGTTTACCAGTGAGTTTATAGGAGATTGTCTTCGTTGAAATGCAATTTAAAGTTCTAGTGATAAAACCAATTATTCGTATAATTCCAGCAGATTTCCCTGTCATTTTCCCTCATCCTATTACCATATATATCATATAACTGAAAGAAAACTTGTAACTACTCAAGAAAATCGCAGTTATCCCGCCATCTCGCGTTTTTGTTTAAACAAAGTCACGTGATCGAGGTTAACGTGTAGTCTATAATTATTGTAAAGGGAAATTAGGTCAGCTTTCCCAATTTGCAGGATTTCACCATTATTTTGAGTTCGTCGCCTACGAAACCAGTAATTGTCTGTACACGGCGACATTTTCAGTCCATTTTGGCTATGGTTCCGTATAAGAGCTTCCACTTTGCACAAGAATAAAAATTAAAGATAATTATCCCACTGCTTTTCCCAACTGGTAATCTTTGTTATGAGAAAGGGAATGTGTACATTCTATGGTAATTTTAAGGAACATATCATTTTTTTTAATTTTCTGATCTGGTTTCAGTATTAGAGTAAACAGCAAGGCCTACTTATAAAGCGTATGTCATAAGAGGGCTGCTAGCTCTGCATGACTATTTTTACGTCCTGAACTTCAGAGATAAATTATAAAAAAGAAGCTAATGCAGTTGTTTTAGTTTTATGATATTTGAAAGTTCACTTTTAGAAAAATAGTACCGAGTGAAAATTCATTTCTGTATTTGAAGGACAGACAAATGAGTGTAGTTGTTGATATTTCCAGTACATTTCCTCAGGTTACAAAAGTAATCATTTCATCAGCTGTCTGCGTCAGACATCGCATGATTTTCTTAATAGTGATAAAACCTATATGTCAATCCAATTAGATGAAAGACAGGTAGATGATTGTTAACTTTCTCTACATTGTTAAAATTCTAGTGCAAACAGCTTTGTACTGTGCAAAAATTTTCAACGGTGCTCCGGTTGTGGTCCGAAAAACACCGGAGCGGAGCATTTGCGGTTGAAAGTGCCTCGAGGTTTTACTAGTTGTTATATAGTTTGGACTAATTTATTTATAACTTGATTTCATATGAAAAAGGAAACTTCCTAGCAATATCTGAGAGTATCTTGATGTCTTGGCAGTATCTAGAAATATCTTGATGTCTTAGCATTATCTTCGAGTATTTAGTTGCCTTAGCAGTATCTCGGACTATTTGGAAGCCCTAGCAGTATCTTGAAGTCTTAATGTTTTAGCATTATATAGGAGTATTTTAATTTGCTAACAGTATCTCGGATTAGTTTTATGTCTTAGCAGTATCTTGAAGTATCTTGATGCCTTAGCCGAGTATTGAATTGTCTTAGCATTATCTCGGAGTATTTTATTGTCTTAACGTTATCTCGAAGTATCTTGATTTCTAAGCATTATCTCGGAGTATTTTAATGTCTTAACATTATCTTGAAGTATATTGATGTCTTAAAAGTATCTCGAAGTATTGTGATACTATTTTGAGATGAAATAACCAATCATCTAAAGATATCTTGGAAAAACAGTTGGTTTCCAAGATCTGAAAGCTTTATAAGCCTGTTAAAACATCAGGATAGTTCCATATACCGTTCCTTGTGTATCTGCATACTCGAAATTTATCATTATTTATCTTACAGTGTAACATCGTTCTTCTGTGTGACCTTTTGACAATTCCAAACTGAACTTTATGTCAACAATGAATTGCTAAACCAACGGATCAGCGACAGACCAGATTTCACTTTGTGAAGTCACATTTATGTTCCTTGTGAAGTCACATTTATGTCCCTTGTGAAGCCACATTTATGTCCCTTGTGAAGCCACATTTATGTCCCTTGTGAAGTCACATTTATGTCCCTTGTGAAGTCATAGTTATGTCCCTTGCGAAGTTACATTTATGTCCCTCACGACAATATTCGTAGCCAGACAATTGAAAGTAATGTTTGAAATTAATCCGCCATATCTTTAAAAAGCTCGTTGTCTTTGTTTAAAATAAAATGTTGGTATATATTTTCACTTACTTAATGTAAAAAGTAACCTATGAAATTAAGAGTTCACTTTCCTTTAAGCCGTAATCAGACATTGCAACACTGCATCAATTCACATAGTATTGTAGGGGGAATGTATAGCCTCACTGCAAACCGTTTTTCTCATATTATAAATTACAAATCATAATAATATCAGTTATGCTATTTAAGTGAGTGCTCTGGAGTTAAAATACGAACAGTGAACAATTATCATCTTTGCATGGCATTTAGATATGAAGGCAAGTATTTCTTCCCTGAGATGTGTGGTAAAATAAGCAAGGGACGGTTCCCCTTGAACAAGGTCATTTTAATCGACACTGGGTTTTTCGAAATCAAGTGTAGCGAAAAGAGCCCAAGTTTTGTATTATGAGACATAAAACCTGGTTTCGACGGGTACATTATACAGAAAACAGAATATACATTAAGAAAAACGGAGGCGACCAGTAGGTTACTGTTTTTGTGAATTATTACGGAATCTGAATAGATCATTACAAAATTATTAGTAAATCATGTATTTGGGGTAGCATTTGCAAACATATAATCCGGATCAGACTGTTTTGAAATATTTCACAGCAAGACCACTGATGTTGTATTCTTTGTTTTTCGTCAGGCACAGCATTCAAATGATACAAGCCAACCGCGAATGAAATGCACAGAGCGACATAAAATTCCATTTATTAAAGAGATTTAAATAAATGGAAAGTAAAGTACGAAAGGAGATACACAAAGCCGAGAATATCATGCGATATAATGAGTAAGGATACAACAAGTACATGATTTACATTTCTATTACTGGTCATAAATCAAGAGATGAAAGCAATTAAACAACCAGAAAAGCAGAATTGTGTATATGCAGTGCAGTGATTAACTTGAGCTAGAACCACGACAGGAAAAATGATATTTTTATTTCTCGATTTATTCAATCAGAGTGACTAAACGTACTGGGAGAGAAATAAAACACGTCTATGGCTTATTGCATAATGAGGTCTCACTCTTTTGAGTGATTCAGTTTTGTGAATTCGATGCGTACATAATGGCTGTATAATGGAATTAAGTACGCAGCGTCTCATTCTACAGTTATATGCCAGCTTTACAAGAGAGAGAGAGAGAGAGAGAGAGAGAGAGAGAGAGAGAGAGAGAGAGAGAGAGAGAGAGAAATCGGGATTTATTTAAAATTTGTTCCTTGAACAAGCAGAGTTGAAAACATTTATTCTACAGAATGTATCGGATTATGCGAAATTATTCAAGGACTTCTATGATATTCCACTTTCGTGGAGTTTACCTTGAAGTAAAAGCTTTGGGATTTAGAACTGTTATTCTTAAGTTGTGCTAGCGTAGCACATACGAACATCAGAACCTTCATTCGGAATACCTTTGGATAGTTTCCAAATTGATGTGAAATTGATAGTATATTTCAGGATAATATTCTAGGAATTCTTACATTTTAAGATATTTTTAATTCCTTCACTTTCTTTGACTTTATATTTTAGGAAATTAATCTATAGTTTGGAAATTGAATGTTTGTTGCGTTTAACCTTGTAAATATATGGTGACGGGATATTTCACAAGTGAGATACTGCAAATATGAAATGGAATACAATAACGACATGTCGATGACATGTTACAACATAATTGCAAATTTAAAGGAGACCAGAAATCAATGGAAATATAAAATAATAATAAAAGCACTATAGAAGAAAACCTTATTCTGAAGTATCATCTGCGACCGTAATGTCAATATTTAAATATTGGCATATCTTCAAGGCGCTGAATTTCCGTGACCTCATAATTTCCGCGCCTATTCGGTTACTTTCGTGATGTGACGTCATAGTAGCGACTCCAGCATCCCGACTGGCAGTTGCCGGCGTAAAAGACAATGCCGTTTTGCGTTGCGTACGGGTGTAAAGGCACATTAAGAAAAGGCTGTGGACAATTTTTTTTTTCTTTTCCAAAAGATAAAGACATAATGAAAGTATGGATACATTATTGCAAGAGAGTCGGTTTCAAACACCATACAGCACTCTGTGCTCATTACATTTCTCAAAAGAATGTTACGAGAGGGATCCTAAGAATATGGCCACTATAGGATACGCAAATGCTAGGCCTAGATTAAAAGTTGGCACTGTTCCAGACATACCATTGGATATTTTAAATCCTGGGAAAAGTGTTAAACATGTGAGTTACGAAAATAGGCAGAAGGCCGAGTAAGTGACCACAAAATGCAACAATCAATTCACAGATCTTTTATCTACACCAGCTGTGCTAAAAAATTCGATAGCCCGACACCCGGGGTCCCTCTAATTTTAGTTCGGGCCAGACCGGTATTCAAAGTGAGGTTCCCGTCGGGATTGTCGGAAAAAATTGTTTGTCTGAGGAAATGAGTCAATGTATTTTCAAGATGTTGACATCCATGCCATAACAGGGCACAATCTAAATCAAATCACCGCTGTCCTAAGTGAAATTGAGATCTGATTTTAATGAAATGGAAGCTTTGCTAAAAATAAGATTCTAAACCCCTGACACGGTCGTGTTTCGAGAAAACACAATTTTCAGTAATCTTCAAAAAATTGTAAAATTTAAAAAAAACAACAACAACAAAAAAAACTTTCAGTCTATGCCTGGTTACATGTAGTATCGTTTAAACGGTAATCTGTGTGATTGGAACTGATATAAAACTATCCCTTAGGCAGCTTAAATAGCAGCGATTAAAAGAAAAGAGGTCAGGTATAAAATCAAAGTTTCACATTAAGTGGCTGACAATAGAAATTGGGGGGGGGCGACTGTTGACCCCATCCCCTTGCCCCAGTGTGCGAGCGCTCAAGGGATGCGCCATTTCTCCTTGTGATACTCCTTATAATCCCCCAGGACAAGCCCCTTTTTTCATATTCTGGTCAGCTGTGGCTAAACTGCAAAATAGCTAAAGTTTTGACTTAAGTACAGAAGCAATAAAGCCAGTGTGACTAATTAACAGTTAACCCTTATCTTTGTATTTATCTTGTGAAAAGGACTGTCGTTCGGATCATGTTCGACAGTGTGTGTATGTAAGCACCAGCAATTGATTGGCAAATAAACGATTCCCTATTCTGTTGTAACTTACGACGCCCATAGAACTTCATTTTGACAGTTCAAATCTGCAGTCACAAGTTACCGTACATGTGGCAACTGTTTTTCCCACGTTTTATGTCCCACCTTATTTCCTTAGGTTTAAGTCTTAAGGCATGTAACACTGTTTACTGAATGAAAATATTTATTCTGAATTAGTTTTTTGGGGGCACATATACTGCATGGTATATTTTGTTTTATTCCTTCTTTTAATTTAATCATGGTAATTAAACTTTACATTTATGAAGAGAAATGTCAGGTGTTAACTGGCCGAGTATCTTTGGCGGAAATGGAGATGCGATTTTGTTTGCAGAGAAAACTACATAGCATTCACAGTGATCATTCATGGGATTTAAGCTAATTGGTGACAATTTTATTTTTTCAATCTTTTTTTTTACTATAGTACTGTTGTAGTGGTTTTAAAAAATCTGAAATTTATGTAAATAATGTTTCATCTTGACATTCTATTTATTGAAGAAAAGAATTCGTGTGATATTAATTATTTCGTCCAGTATCAGATTTAGACATAGCGAGGCCCTAAGCTATGGGAAGCTGTAGAGGTGCTATTTGGTATAAAATAAATTTGAGAGACCCCTTCAGACTGTGAGGCCCTAAGCTGTAGCTTGTTTAGCTTATGCCTAAATCCGGCACTGATTTCATCATTACAGTTTTCACCAGTGATAAAATAGCAGCAGGGAGGGCGAATCCTACAAAATTTCAATTAGAGATTTAGCTGAAAAATAAAGTTTCCAACAAAAACAAAATTACAAACGTCAATAACGTCAAAACCGAAATCTCTAACTGACCCGAAACTTTCCTGTTTGGGTTAGCTTATTTTTGTTACTTTATTTTTTGACATATATGATTTTGTTTTTATGGCGTGTTTGTTTATGTAGCCGCTCACACATTCGATGTCGTCGCCGTCCCTGCTGCTGTGTTTCTCAGTCAAAATTTTATCGAGACCTACACGATATCACGAACGAGGATCATGTAAATTTATCGTGATAAATCCGTGTGGGGTAGCTTGCGCTTTTGAGAAGAAATTTTTTAATTTAATCATATCCATATCTCCTGAACACCAAGTCTGATGAACGTTTCGCAGAGTATGTGTATCGACTCCATTAAACACAACTAAAAGATTACAGTTATCTCTGATCACTTTAGGTATTTGTGTATATCGCTGAGTAACATAAATCACGTCTGTATTTTTGTGTCTACCTCTGGAAAATATCCGAGCTGGATTTTATTGTTTGTCCAGCATCACATCATCATATACTACGAGTTTATTAATACGTCCATCGAGATCATCCACAGATGGAGCTTCATCAATATCGGTGATAAAATCAACAATATCATTATCATCTTCATCTTCATCTAACGACTTCGCTTCTTCATTAAAATCTTTAAGCATATCGTAGCATCGCTGATCATCTACGGATGGTGCTACCAAATACAACTTATCCCACTTGAGCCATCTCATTATCAGATTAAGCAATAATTGCACCTTACCAGACCCAGATGGACCTATTATGATTGCTCTGATAGAATTTGGTAACGCTGCATGATGCTTGATTGCCTCTTGCTTTCGTGTCGCTGAGAAATCAGTGACATCCATGTTGTACAAATATAATAAATAATATGAATTTATATTGTGTTCGATGCAGAGCATCTACCCTCACAAGTGGATTAACAACAATAACAACAAAAAATAAAAAGCGTGCACTTACAGGCAAGTGTGTAAAATGTGGTACAAACAAATACAAATTTATTTCATCTCGTACGGAGACAGGTAATGATATCGCTGCTTCACTGGGAAAATTACCAGGAACTCCATGCGCTAAATACCCAGGAGGAAAACATCTTCCTGGATATAATTATTGTGGTCCTGGAACCCGACTTGATATCTGACTTGATGATCCAGACCAGCCAAGACCCTGAGAGTATCCAATAAATGCGATTGATCAAGCGTGCCACATTCATGATGTTGCGTATAAAAATAAAGATTTACAACAGCGACATTTTGCAGATGTGAAATTGATTCACTCTTTAAATTCCATAAAAAATAAATCTCTCAGAGATAAACTTGCTAACTTCCTAGTAAAATCTGCGATGAAAGGTAAAGTAATGCTAGGAGCTGGTAATTAATCATACATAATTATTATAATGGATCTATTTATTATAGCCCAAGAGGATATTGGAGGCTTAAAGCAGCGATTGGTAAACTTGCTGATGCAGCAAATGTCACACGTTCTGTTGCTACAAATTGGTTAGTACGAGAGGCAATATGGCAAATTTATCTACTACCACCTAAACAAATTCAGTATGCACATTTTGATGTCAGCGCTGCCAATGAAGTTCATCAGGCAGATATTTTGTTTTTACCACATGATACTATTAAAACACGTAGACGTCAATCACGCACATACAAATACGCGTTAACTGTCGTTGACGTTGCAAGTAGATATAAAAAAGCAGAACCATTATCAACTAAAACAGCATCTGAAGTTGCATCTGCTTTTGAACGAATTTATCAACGCGGTGGTCTACGATGGCCACAGCTACTACAGGTTGATCCTGGCAAAGAATTTATTGGTAAAGTATCATCTCTGATGAAAAAAACATAATGTCAAAATCAGACGAGAACACACCGCAATTCATCGGGATCAGGCAATCGTTGAGCGATTTAATCGAACACTTGCTTAGCGATTGTTTGGATATCAATATGCAAAGGAAATATCCACTGACCTTAAGTCCGGGGATAAAAGATCTCGTGAATGGGTTGCAAGACTACCAAGTGTGATTGCTGCGTTAAATAATGAAATTACTCGTGCAACTGCCATGAAACCCATCAGCGCGATCACAAACAAAATATACCAATACAATGACGTGACTCTTCCTCAAAACAACCAGTACTGGGTAATATAACTGTAAGATATTTATATGAACCCGGTGAACTTGAAGGGGATAAAAAAAGAGCAACTTATCCTATTTGGAGTGTGACCACACATAAAATTTCCAGCGTGGTAAGATCCACGGGTAGACCTGCAATCAACAGACTATATTCAACTGCTCCTCAGCGTGGATTTGTACGTGAACAAGTAATTCCTGAAGATACACAATTACCGCCGCCTTCACTTCTGTAAAAGCAGAACACTAGCACCCCTACGTCGATTACACTCAATACAGGTCAATATCACATTTTCACGTGACCGAGATTACTATTAATTCTATCCACGGTGGATTGTTTGGGATTATTATTCGAACACCGCCATGACATTATTGAGTTACAGCTCGCACAAAGATTATTCTGTTGTTGTTTCAGTTTCATGATAAAATCAACATCGAGATCAATTCACGTTTATTTTTTTTTTTTTGTTTATTTTTTTTTTTCTGAGATTGCTGATAACCAACTAATCTTTTGTTGACATCATTAATGTTTCTATCAGTTATTTCCTCGGTCATCACGTGATCTATTACAACTTTCTTCAGCTGATATATTTTTCTGACTCTCGAAACCGCTAGATAAACTAAATTTGACCATTCGATCCAATGATCGACAATACAGATTATTTGTATCAGAAATAGTTAATCCCCGTGACGAGTGAATCGTTATAGCGTAACCTAACGTCCATGGTGACTTATCAATCTTCAACGCATTTTCAACTGCGCTAACATCAACAACAACAGTATCATTAAGTACAAGTTTTTGTTTCTTATTAGTTTCCTGGAATATCGACCTTAATATTTTGTTTTCGTGTATCTGCTGGGCGATAACAAAACAGCACTGGCAAATCCGAAAATCTTTCCTTGTGTAACAGAAATAATTTCTCTTGGAGTGTATCACGAACTATCTTCCGACTTGCGACTATCAAATCAGTAGGCTTCCATAAATTCCAAAAATCATTCATCGGAGTTTCTGGAATTATTTCACGCATTATCTCACATTGCATCTTATCTGGCTGCAGTCTGATCAATCTTTTAAATTGTTTCAGTGCTTCATCAATACCTCTGTGATCATCAGTTATCTCCTCATAATAATCTACGAACTGTTTCAGTGATTCGTGTGGAGATGATCCAACAAAAGGTGGTGGTTGACCATGATCACCACACATGATAATCGCAGTATTTCTCGTTAACAACCAATCGAGAAATATTTTTAATACCTCCAACGATACCGTACAGATCTCATCCCAAATAATAATCTTGGGAATATGTCTCTCACCCATTAGCTCAGGAGTCGACGTATCTCCTTTCCATCGAAAGAAACTGTGATACATACACGAATTAACTCCACGTCCGTTCATTTCTCGTGTAAGTCTATGTGTGGGTGTCAAAACAATCATATAGGCGGATTTATTTAATCGTCGAAATAATTCAATCGCACGTGTTGTTTTACGAGAATCACGCACCCGTTGAGATAAACAGTCTTATGACGGGTTACAGGATAAGACACAGATGGAGCCGATGATAATTCCGATAAACGATTATTTTTATAAAATATTTCCTCTGGTCTGTAATCGGCTGATACAGAATAATCAAGAATTTGTTCTCGTTTTATTCTTCATGATCCCCAATCAGTGTCATCGGAAATTTTTAACTGTTTCAGTGATTCTGTGTATTTTTTTTACTGATATAAAATAAATCTGTTGCGACTCTAACCGAGGTATCAGAAAATCTGTTTATCATCGATAATAAATTTATCAAAACGTACGCAAGCATCGAAGATCTTAAATGAGTAAACTGCGGGATTCACCATCAGCGTAGCTCACGATTGTACCTAATTTAGTTCCATCAGATAAATAAACATTTTCTCGACTTATAAAAATGTTTTTTTCGGTTGCATCGGCGATTATAAAATCGAGTTCAGCATCATCGATGACTAGTCTATAACAATGTCGTTTGTGATCATACGATCCACCTTGGGTAAATTTACCAATTATTTTTCTGCCGAGATCCTTTGCGACTTTATTTTCATACTCAGTTATATAAGGATTTTCATCATCAGAGTATTTCTTCTGCTGTGGTAACCAAACTTGTTTCTGCGGACGAGATGATATAATTGCTTCACTGAATGTCGATGGCACGAAAATTCTCGCATCAATCATATATCTAACTAAAACTATTCGAACCCAACATTTGTCTGATAAATGTCTCCCAAACCAAATATAAACAACCGGTTGGAGATTCCGTGCTAACTCGAATGACTTAATACAGGCAAATCCGGTCAGGTCAAAATATGGTAAAGGTCCATTTATCGCAACTCTGGTCATGTCGTGTGTTGGATGTCCAAATCTTTTGAAATACTCAGAACATTCTCCGTATCCAAGAAAACTTCGGGGATAACATGCAACCATATCAACCGATATAACATCTTTATAATTGTATTTAGTATTCCATAATCCGCCGTGTCCGTATTCTATGCAGCTTAGCTGCACGTCTTCAAAAAATTCTAATCGTGTTGGTTTCCATACATTTTTCTTCTGAACAGTATGTGCAGCGACTGACGGAACAGTAAAACAATTATTGAGTAATCGTTGGACAGTGATTTCATCCCCGCCATCAGCGCCGATTTCTTCGGCGTTCGTGTATTTCAACGCAAGATTTTTCATTTCGTCGTGGAGATATTATGTACGATAAATATCTCCATTAGGCCGTACAAACTGATCATAGCGATTTTTATCGCTGTTTACAGATTCTGAACTCTGAAACAACCACACGGATACAGGGTCACTCTTACTGATATTTCTGATAAAATCAAACATATCGCCGCTATAGAATTTAACAGTTCGATTTTGTGGAAATATTGTTATATCCGAAGTCCATGCATGTGCATTGTGATCAATAATTTCTATCGAAGTTTCATTTCTTTTATATGTCGATTCGTATAAAATCTCTCCGGTTAATGTCTTCACTCTTATTAAAAATCTTATTTTTTTTTCCAGTTCAGCAACATCTTTGATAGACGCTCTAGTATCTTTAACTGTTTCTGCTCACTAATTTTTTTTTTACGCCTTAGAGCCATTAAACCGTTTCCTCGTTTTGCATTTGTGAAATGTTCTGTAACTCGCTCAGCAACACAATTCAGGCGAGAAATTTTATCGACGTTAGGTTTGCCATTCAGTGGATATATCGCATAAACAACTGCCGTTACAGGATATGCTTGTTCATAATAAGCTTTATCAATTCCAGTCAGTATTCCTGGTTTTGAAATTTTATTTATCGTTACAATACCTCCACTCTGACCCTGACAAGATACGCGAACAGGATCACGTTTGTCACGGATAATCCATGTGTCGTCGTCTCTCGCGGAGGTATCTACCGCTACGATAAATTTTATTTGAAAAATATATTTTCGTACAGTGTCGAAATAATTAATAATTGTCGCTGCTCGTTTATCATTCATTGTAGCATCGATGAAATCTTTGGTGTCGCGTACAATTCTGAATGTTGACCATACATGAGCTGCACCATCATCGCAAAATCCTCTCTTGTCTTAACTGATACGATTGATTAAAGTTTTATTTGTTAAATCAACTAAAGCTCGCCTTGGTAATTGAGGGGTTATTCTGTCGAGATTGAATATGGCTTTAGACGGCTTAATCGCAGATAATCTCATAAATTCTTCCATATTATAATTAAGCCAAATATATATTTAAATTGAAAACTATATATATATATATATATATATATATATATATATAACTATATATATATATACATATATGTATATATATATATATATATATATATATATATATATATACATAATGCTTGAAGCAAATAATAAATGCAAGTGGCTCATGATCACTTCTTCACTTCCTTGTGACAGGACTTGCGTAAATGAATTCTGTGGATGTCACATGCAAAGCGTTCGTAGGAGGAGTCTTGGACCAAAACCGTGCTTGAAATGTGGTGTTGGGGTCAGAGGAAAACGCAGTTGTGTGTGCAATGTGGTGGTAAAAAATACAGATGATAAAAAATAATACCGATGGAGTCGAATCTCCTATAAGAAACGCCACTGTTGTTGATAATGCATTGCAAGCTTGTAATAATCGCGCAAAAGCTATTAAATCTGTGAATGTAGAGACAGGCGAAGAAATAATATTTCGTTCGACATGTGCAGCTGGCAAATATTTTGCAGGTGTTCAAAACACTTTGTCGTAAATAATGTAACCAAATCGGCGTATTCGAAAATATTTAACCAAACAATAACATTTTACTATGTCCCTATTGTATTTGATGATGAAGGAGATAATTCTGTCAAGCAAAGATTTCTTCGCTAGAGTAATTAAGTAGTTGCCCCGCTTGCAAGTACGTGATATTACTGTTTATCAACTGCACAAATTCCAGGTAAGTAATTTTTAGCTCTTACAGGTAGACAGGTTTAACATAATTTTACAGGTAAAACTGCCGCAGCAAATCTGGGCTCACAATACATTTACTTTAACCTTCCCCGATGACATACTGCAGAAATGTATGTGCGATTATTAAATACAGGTATATTATGCAGTATATTTTATAAAATGTTTAAGAAATTGAAATAAATTTACACTGCAGTTAACGCAGTTATACAATAATTATGATTTATTTAGTATATATTGATCACTTGTGGGAACCCTCCACAAGTGTGTATTTAGCTACAACCGTTATATAACTTCAGTATAGCTATTGTGTATATGCCAGTCGGATTGGGTTCAAATGGAGCCACGTACATGTCCACATGTTCTTTTAACTCTCGGATGACATCTTGCAGAAATGTATATGCGATTAATAAATACATGTAGTTTATACAGTATATTTTATAAAATGTCTTAGAAATTGAAATAAATCCACGCTGCACAGTTTAGATTTATTCAGTGTGTAGGTTGCCTGCTTATTCAGCATCGGTATCTTCATAATAATTTCTGAAACATATTTTGTAAGAATGAGTCCGTGGCGCAGTGTTAGAATGTTGGATTCTCATACTGAGGCCTGGGGTTCTATTCCGGTGACAGACGTATCGTCGACAGTGGCGGTACGATGCCAATTTTTCTTAATATAGTGGGGGCTCCAGCCCCAAGGGACCATGTACACCTCCTCACCACGTCGAACACGTGATGAGTGTATTTTTCACTCACCCCGGGGGATATTTGGGGGGTGTACATGAAACGTGGGCCTCCAAAATAAACAGTAGATTGATTGAGCTCTAAATCTCACTGAAGGTTATCCCACACAAAGACATTCAGAAAGAATGTCGCCAGAAAGGAAATCAATGAAGGGACCCTTTCACAACAAATAGTGGCAATGAAGGGAATAATAACCGCTCATTTTTGTTTAGAAAATTTTTTTATATACTGATTCTGATTCAGATTTATTTTTATTCTGATTCTGATTAAGATTTATCTTTTTTACTTTTATTATGATTCAGATTCAGAATTATTTTTTACTTTTATTATTATTCAGATTCATCAGATTCAGATTTATTATTATTTTTATTCTGATTCAGATTCATATTTATTTGTAATTTTTATTCTGATTCAGATTCATATTTATTCAGAATTATCATCAGATTCATCATATTCAGATTTATTATTATTTTTATTCTGATTCAGATTGAGATTCTGATTCAGATTCATTTTATTTTTATGCTGATTCAGATTCAGATTCATTCAAAAATATAATCAGATTCATCCGATTCAGATTTATCATTCAGATTTATTCACAAATATAATCAGATTCATCAGATTCAGATTTATTTTTATTTTTATTCTGATTCAGATTCAGTTCAATTTTTAATTTAAACAAATATTTATTATATAATGAATTTCGAAAATATTAATGCAGTTATTTCTGAGACTTAAAATTTAAATGATGAGGATATAGAATTATCAGAACAATTGGACCCTGAAAAAATTATAAATGATTTTGAAGCGCTACAGGAACGGAAATATGATGGGAGATATACGCTAGCAGCCGAGTATAGATTCATTAAATTACTTCAGCAGGCCGTGAAACAGTCTCTACCTTATTTCGATGATGAGGATATTCGAAAATTTGTTTCACTCGCAAACGCGATTGAGAAAGTTAGATCAGAATTATCACTGAATACGAAACAAAAAGATTATGAGTTCACGTGTGCGACAGCTAAAAAAAATTATATCTGATCGTGAGACGATCCATTGTAAAGTCACTGACGAGGTCACTGACGAAAGTCAAGAAGGATTATACAAGTGACTCATTCAAATTATAATATTTATTCTGATTCATATTATAATATTTATTTTTATTCTGATACTGATACAGGTTCAGATTATACTATCTATTTAGCAGATTATAGTATTTATTTTTTATTCTGATTCATTTATTATTTTTTATGAAGAGAGATTTATGTTATTTTGAGAACCATTTACCCCATAGATTTTCAGAATTTAGTCTGATTTTGATTTTTGGTCGGGTATTTACCCCCATCAATTATGAAATCTGAACAATAATCATGATTTTGAGTACCATCTAACCCATCAAATTATGAAATCTGAACGATAATCAGCAAAAATAAAATTTTCGTTATAATCATATTTATTGTTGTTGTTGGTCAATAAAAAATAATATTTTTATTGTTTCAGCGTAATTTTATCACCAAAAATTTAATTTTGAGTACTATTTAACCCATCGATTTTTCAGAATTTAGTCTGACTGTGATTTTTAGTCGGATATTTACCCCATCGATGAGGTGAGTTTAGTCTGATTTTAATTTTTAATCGGATATTTACCCATCGATGAGGTGAGTTTAGTTTGATTTTAATTTTTAGTCGGGTATTTACCCCATCGATTTTCAGACCTTAGTCTGATTGTCAGTAAAAAAAATAAACTTTCATTATAATATTTATTCTGATTCAGATTCAGATTATAATATTTATTCAGATTATAATATTTATCCAGAATCAGATTATATTTATTCTGATTCAGAAATATTTTTATTTTAGGTTTTATTCTGATAATATTTATTCAGATTCAGTTTATAATATTTTTTCTGATTCATATTTATATTGATTCAGATTTTTTTTCATTTTGTTCCATTAATTTAGGATTTTTTACTATATCGATTAGAACATCGAGAATCTTACTACGAAGTTTGTTTAGACAATAATAACACACCATCAGTTGTTGTGTAAGGGCTAGTTTTTCTATCTTGGCAATTATTCCATCCATTATATATTTGTGTAATTTAATTTTACATACAAACTTATTGCCAGAACTGCTTGACGTAGGTCAAGTAAGTGTCCGGCCTGGTCAGTAAGTCTAAAATGTATCCGTGACAACAGCGGATTATGACATCGCAGATAAACCGGATTAACGGGCACTGACACAATTAAAAGCCCAGGAGGTACTTCGGAGGTAAATGAATACAAGATATATCCCTGTTGTGCTTGTCTGGATTTTTCAGTATCTACTTGATAACTTCCATCAATAGCATCACACACCAAATTAATTGCGATCGTTGATGTGATGTTTACAACACCTGGTGATACATGACGATCGCCGCCGTATGGATCATTGTCATGCCTGAGAATAATCGCTGGTGGGGATATTTTTCTCCATGCGTCTACGATCTTGGGAAAGTATTCATCTATAATAGCGTTGACAGCAGGTTGTATTTTATCAATTTCAAGCCATGGGAATTTAAATGTTGGTAGATCTGCTTCTATGATCTTAAAATATGCAAGAAAATTATCCTTATATGTTTCATCTGGATAAAATGAAGCTGAGCCAGTAAGCCTATTCTACATTGAGAACCTTTATGAATTACAGTCTTTATCACAGAATCATTAAATAATTCAGCGTCAGATTTTACTTGATTCAGATGTTATATCGTTGTGATGATTTTTTGTTTAAGAGTATCATTTGGAAACTCATATGTGTACTGCTAAAATAATTGTCGTAATTCATCGCGTACACGTGTATGTTCTTGTGTTATTTCTTCAGCCAGAGCTATACTGGAGTGTCCACTCTTAGTTTGTTGTTTTAGGATTTCTTCAGTAGAAGTTACATCATAGAATATCCATTCAATATAATTTTTACCATCAACATTGAAAGCTGTACGGAATTGTTCGTCCTTCAATACATTAAGATTTCTGTATTATGGATATTTTGTAAATGCGAGTTTATTTGAAACATAATCAGCTCGTTTAGGTTCTGGTCGTCTTTGATAAACAGGTGCTACCTCTGGCCATCCTAATACAGTTCTGATCGATGATTGATATATATCTACGGCGTAGTCAGATGTTGATATTTCTATCGCAGCTGATAATGCTGGCTCGTAAACAGTAATAGCGATTTTAGATTCTTTTCCTGTGATAGATTTAATTCTGCGTTGGAATTCATCGTTGATCTGTTCGATTTGATAACTGCCCGTAGGAATACCAATAACTTGCCAATCGGGAGTTCCATCAGATTTATTTTTATAAGACAAAACTAATGAGTTATTTGCGGGTAACCCACCGAAGACTTTGATATAATATTTGGCCAACTGTGATATACGCGCAATTGTGCTAATGCTATTTCTTTGGCTGGAATTGCCGTTGGAAAGATAATGTCGAATTCAGGATTAGTTGAGCTCGTTGATATCATCGTAGTTGTTGGTGGTGTTGTATTAGCGACGATTTGTTGGAGGAGTTCTTGTGGCGTAGTCATTATTATTTTTTACTTCCTGATCTTAAATCAGGATTTAAATTAAGGTGACCCTGTCTTTGTCGGAGAGGGCGGGTTTTGATTTCCAGTTGCCAAACCGGAGGTGTCGTGGTAAACCTTAATCATTTCAGCGAATCCCTGACATTATTCCATCATTGAGCCCTGATGATATCAGCGATGATAATCTGGCGTGTGCGTGTGTTGCCGCTGATAGCAATATTTGGTATTCATGTAATTTACCAGCCGCACGCATAGATATCTTTTTTGCAATTATATCAAGAATACCAGCAACACCGGTTATAGCTGCAACACCAATTCCTATTACTGGTGCTATTATATATGTGACTGATAACGATCCAATTATAGTTGCTGTTCCAGCGACTACGGCAGACGCAGAATAAACAATTATATCAGTAACAACGATACGTCTACGGTATTTTTTTTAATTTTTACTGTGTACTCATCGATGATATTTTTCAGTTGGGTCTGTAACAAACACACTTGCTCGTGTCTGTATTTGTTTACAAAATTTAGATCTGACGTTAGTGAAATCATATACTTTAAAGTATTAAGTAATCGAGTGTGGTGTTCCAGCGACAAATTCCAGACACCACCAGTAAGACGCTGCGGTTAATTTTTTATCAGACGGTTCCAGTATAAACGTTTTTTCGACCGCTTGATTTAACACAATAGACACGGTTCCAGAAAAATTATCGGTTGATTAACGCCAAGGATATGTGGTAAATATCCTAAATTTTGCAGCTCTGAACACGGACATACTATGCACACCAGTGACTTCCGCGGTATGTTTGATGGTGTTATTTTGCTGTGACCATGTTGATGATCCTGATGATACTGTGTATACCACGTTGATGATCTGCTTGTGAGGAATTTTAATCAGATTAGTTTTTTGAACGATATCAGGAATTCCACTGATAACATCTTCTAGTTTTGTGTTAATTTTAGAGAGTTTTATGTCAACAACCATTGGACTTCCAAAGAAATCATCTGCGATTTTAGTAAGTTTTTTTAAATTTCTACGAGTATTTAAAAACATATTTACGTGAACGTCATACTCGGCTCGTAGTGTATTTAATTTGTCATCGATTGTAGTATCTTTATCATCTACATATTTCTTTGTTGCGGCATCTTCATCACTTGTTGGTTCTCTTAAAACAACGATTTTATTTCCATTCATGTTGAGTACATCTGTCATTTTATCGCCGGTGGATCGTAAACGATCAGCAACACCTTTTGTAATTTCATTTCTGATAGTTGTGATTGATACATTTGAGTCTCTGATTCTACCGCCGTCAGTAAATACTGGAATATTATCTGTGGTAGCACCGAGAACTCTACGAATTATGTCGATCCACTTAATATTACTCGTCTTTAAAACACCGTATTTATCCTGAAAAGTAACAACTTCATCCCGGTCAACTCCAGAGAGGTTAATAATATCAGCAAGATCATCTCTAGTAGCATACTTTGATAAATCAATATCATCTTTTTTTCTGTCTTTGATAGAAGATCTTCCATAAATATCAACCATTATATGATTAGTGATTATTTAAAACAGAACTCGTGTACGTATGTACAACTTTATGAGGTGCATCAGAAGATTTTGAAATAGCATAGAGTACAGCAAGTACTTCACGGCCCCATATTGGCGGATCAGTTATTGTCTGTGTTGGTAATGTTGAATACCATACGGGAGTTTGCACTCCGCTGACATATTTTAAAAATTTCTTTGGTGGTGCCAGTCCATACGAATCAAAATAAATAATTCCACGTGGATCAATCGCGTATGCAACCAAGTGAGTACCTGGACCAGAACTTCCATCGAGATTGATGATACCGGTCTCATCACGATTTGGTTGTTTTGGTAATTGATCACGCATAAAAACATCTCTGAAGTTTTTTATATTTAATCGCTCAGCAGCATCAAGTAAATCAAAATTAGACATGGGAAGGAGACGCTTTGTGTAACGATGTGTCCCGGGAAGTCTTAGACCTTTTCCGTACCATGAACGAGGGGTTCCTGGTAGTCTTAGACCTTTCCCTTTTTTTGTTGAAGTTTTTATTCCTTGTCCTGTTGCTTTCTTTAATGCCATCCCAGCGGCAGTTCCAACAGCACCAAGTGCAGCTGCTTTGGCAACAGCTGGAGCTGCAGCGGCTATCAAGGCTGGTATAGCTGCGAGATGTGGAAATATACCACCCGTCTTGGTAATGTCGCTAATGGCACCCGCAGACAGAACAAGTCGTACGCCGGTCTTTGATCGTTTGGCGTCATTGAAGTGCCTGAGTTGACGTTCAGTCAGTTATAGTTTATTTGGACCACCTGCGAGTTGTGCTGATTTCAGTAATATTTTCATTCCCGAATTCTTTTGTTATCGTGATTGTAGATTTTTAATCTGACCAGGAGTCAGAGTAACACTAACATGATGATATGACATTATAATATCATGATCGATTTAATTACATGTTTTCGACTGGGTCATCAATGACTCTCATTCGTCCACCAATACCTTCAAGCAACATTGT